>SMLS01063797.1:0-10299 GCA_004785975.1 Popillia japonica
ATGTGTTTATTGAAATATCTTTTAATTTTTATCTACAAGTGCGCATAATTTTTTGCTACTTAATAACAATTGCAATGAGCATTCTGTTTCCCACTACAGTTTGAACATATTTTACTCTCACTCCAAATCATGATTTTGATATTCTCTGTATGCCAATGTTTTAAAAATGTTGTAGTTAATTATGGATCTACAAGCCATGCAGAGATTTTTATCAGATTTTTTCTTCATTTGTATAAAACTTTTTGGGACACACTGTATATGCTTTAAATTTCCCAATATGTCAAAATGTCTAGAACAGATTTTGATAAATAGACAGTTCTTTTGTTAGAGCGAAACATAGTAAGTCGACAGGCAAAAAAATTATTAACCATTCACCTCTGTACATCGTCCATCATCACAATGTTGCTTATTGGTGGTGTTCGTAAGCCTTTATCATTTTGTTTACTTTTTACTTTGCTTGTACCTGTAAGTACTCGTTTGCTCTGCTGAACATACTACTGTTCTTTTATCTATGGCTCGATCTAAAGCAACCATTAAAGCAATGGAGACGCTAACAGTTATATCCAAAATTACGGAAATTACATTTGTCAGATGTAATCACCGTAATTATGTATTTGATTTTAAACGTAACAAGTTTTTCACATAGTTCAAACCCAACCCTGAACATCAATTAAATGATTGCTAATGTAAATCAAGCGCAGATATGTAGCAAGTTTTCTTTTTCCTTTAAAGGAATCTTACAAAATAAAGAACGCACTGTCTTCTTCATTTACCTGTCGTAATTATAGACGACTGACCAGCAATAAAAGTTAATATCTTCACGAATCATTCTCATTTACGTAATAGAGCTTGAACCGCCTTTCACCATGTTTTGTTTCTTTTTAATTTTGCGTACAATATAAATAAATACGCACTCTCTCAGTGCTTGATAGACGTGAAAATAAAATGGAACCATAGCTACAAGTCTGTATAAAAGTTAAGAATTAATTATAAGATCTTCTAATTGCCACATAACAGACAAATGTCATTCTGTTTTGTATTCTCTATGCCAAATAAATGTCAAACTGTGGCAATTAAAGAATTGTATGATCTAAAGTTTATGTATATTGCAACACAAAACAAAAGGTCATGTCTTTATGTAGAACGTGTGTATTTTTTATACAATTACTTCTAAACGCTTCTTTATTTATTAGTTAAATAAGTATCCATCGGCAACTGTACTTCAGTGTTGCAAAAGTAACATATTCTCAAAGCCTCGTTGCCTTACTCATTCCAACTTTTACCGTAAAAATATCTACTTGTCTCTTCTCACTTAGTACATCACCATCACATCAGTGTATCACCCGACTTAAATCGAAACGTCTTTTACTAAAGATGTTTTAGTGGTATTAGTGTTCTCCTCATTTCTGATATTTGCAATATTTTGTCTTTTGTTTGTTGTCTATGAAGCTTCACATATTAGTCAATATTCGTTTAAGTATAATATATGTATCTAAGTACATCAATCCTGGGCTAAACTGTTTGGTCCTGAAACTTGCCTGTATATCTAAGAATGTTTATTCATTTCCTACTTCATTTGTTATAGGAAAATGAGTTGTAAATTGCGTAGTAGGCCACAAATTGCGTAGTATAAGTAAATATATACGTAATTACTTCTGTTTTCTAGGCGTCTTCTCCAGACGTTCTTGTTGATGTCTTCTCCGGTTACTTGCAGTGTTCCGCTACCTTCGTCTCCTGAGCAATATATTTTCTTCTGTTCACCTGCTGTTTTAATAACTCTAAGTGACTTTCTTTACTTTAGATTTGTTGCATTTTTATACCAGTTTCGATTAGACCATACATTGGCTTCCATCGTTTTCTTAAATCTATAATGTGAAACCGTAAAGAAATTGTTTTAATAGTTCATGCAAGTAGTATGCAAACCAATATATTCAAACCGTCATTGTGAAATATGATTTACTCAAAAAACATAACTTTCTTGTGCATATTATTAAGGAAACACTCCACGTATAATTACCTCTTCAGTACCTGTAGTATACGCAACAAACAATATCCAAGTAGGCACTAACTTGTGATTTTTAAACAATAGCACATTTATGGAAGTTTTACACACAAATTGATACTGAAATGTTTAATGCTGCAAAGTATAGTATACAGTATACACTAACAGTTGCGTGAAAATGTTTAAGTATCCACTTATAGATGGTTTTATGTAGCAAATCAATAAGCTTGCCATAATTTTAAATAAGGTGTATTGTGTTTCAAATAAGTTTTATAACTTTGAAGACTTTTATCTTAATATTCGTTGTTCAGTTCAGTTGTTCGTTTGAGTGTTTTCTCGAGAATAACACATTTTATTTCATTACTCATTCTGAGTAATTGCTAGAGTCACCAGTTTCGACTATGAACCAGTATCATTATCCGCATGTGTGCAAGAAATCTTGTGTGTGTGTGTGTTATTATTTAGACATACGCAACATTCTCCTCTTATTAATTAGAATATGTGTTTTTTCCTTATTCACATGTACGGGATTTATGTGTCATTGTTAAAGGCAAAGTTTTTCTTTTGTTTCAAAGATTGTTAATTAACTAATACAAAACAGAACAAAGAAAAGAAAGCATTCACGTATGTGTGCAGGTAGACGGTGAAATCTTATTATTTGAAAAATAATAGTAGAAGATGCGAATGATATATGTACATATGTCCATATATATGTAAATATACACTACCATTTACATGTATTTGGGGACGACTAAAAATATATCATTGTTTTTTTATTAGAATAAAAACGAACGGATATTTGTTATGAATTATTTTTTACTTCTGAACATTGAGTACCTATATTATACAAAACCAAAAATAATTCATTTCGTCATCACATGTTTGTTAGAATAGTTAAACTGAAACTAAACTACTATCAAGTTCGTTTTTATACCTGAAAATATTTGCTTTATTTGTAGTGTTAGGTATTCTACGAATCATAGATTCGTTCTTCCTTGGAATATTCTACAATATTTTCAAGTTTACATTGATACACCCATAAAAGAGAAACAATGGCTTTTTAGGGGAGACTGCGGTAGTATATAAATGAGTTTTGACATTCATGAATCATGGGAAGATAATACTACATATAAACATTTGTATGTTCATACAAAATTCAATTAATTGTTAATATTTCAATTTTGTTTGATTTTTCGAATTTTTCTTAGTCGTTTCGTGAGTGGTAGTGTATATGATTAAAAATTAAACAATTTCTTTTGAATTTCGCAACATTGGAGTATACATGTCAGATATACACATCAGTACACTAATTAGCAGTCCGATACTTTTTATGATAAAGTAGTAAGTGTTCTAGCAATAGAAATAACGTGTGAACATGATATTATGCTTAACGTATTATATTTTTGTTATTACAGAGAAATACATACATGAAAATAGATCTATTAACGAAAAATGGTGAATTAACCAAACAACTAAGCTTCTGACTAATACTTGGAAATGAATTATCTATTTTTTATTGTAAATAAAATTGAAATACCTTCCAAAATTTAATTTCTCGCATTGTCTAGTAAATGAGTTAATCGCAAAACAAAACTGTCAATCCAGCATCTTGTTCTAGAAGAGCTTAATTCTTTGATTGTCTCATATTGGTTATTCCTAGCATGTATTTATGCTATTTATAGTTCTCAGAGGTTTGTCATAGAATTCAGAAGAAAGCAGAACATTGTAGTACTGTAATATCTTTCCACTAAAATAATTAAGTATATTAGGTGTAACATCACAACTCTATCAATAACTTCTACGCTGATTTTATAAGTTAGAATTTGCAATTTTGAATGATATCATATTTACGCTGAATTTTTTCAGTTCTGTAAAAATAAAATTTCTGATGTTCTCATGACTAAACTGTGGAGGCGCTAGCCTACCCCTTAGCAATTTAAAGATCGGTTTTGATTGTCTATATGATTGTTAGTAGTAATACTAAATTCTAATAGTAGGAACTGGTGTGGTTTTCTCTTTAAATCCTTTAAGGCCTTTAAGTTACAAGAACATAGCTTATCTATTAGGTATTCCAATATTTTCTAGTGTATATATTCTAATAGTTCTTCATAGTTACTTTTATTGTTCGCTAAAAATGATTGAAAACTAGTTTGACTACATTCAGCTCAATTTCATATTATTTACAGACATTTTTATTTCGCTTTAATTAAGCGATTAGAAGCTCTTGTTGAGTAATAAAAAGGCGTACCACTATATTACAACTTATAAATTGTTAGATCATTAAGAACTAAGACTAAAGTTGCACGTACAGACATGTTTATTAATAGCCCAATGCAAATGCTCTGACGGACAGGCAAAAAATACGCTCTAAATAATTAGTAAGAGATACTAAAGATAGTTGTTGATAGTTGGAATGTTGCTAGATTTGAAAACAAAATTCCAGTAAATAAATAAATAAAACTGAAAACGAAGTTGATGAGTAATAAACAAAATGAATACACGGATTAAAATTAATAAATAAATATACCCAACGGTCATGTCTATTTGTACAGTAAAGAAACCGATATATTGCAAAAATTCAGGTAGAAAAACTGCTGTTTTCGCCACACATCGGTGAATAAATAAAAAAGAAATTTAAATATGGAAATTTAATTTGCTAATTTTAAGTTAAATAATAAATTTTAAACTGCGAAATCTATTTTTTTGTGTAAAACTTTTTTAATAATGTAATTTTTGTGTAAAAATTACATTATTAATAAGAATACTTCTTTGCAACGGGGCATTCTTTCGGAGAGATTTTAGGCAAATGCCTGTGAACCTATAATTGGTCAATTTTCTAAATCGATTTTTCTATATGCCTACTCATTGCCGTTCTAACATGTGCAAGAACTTAATAAACAATCTAATTTAAGAAATTTTAAAATACTATCTCTTCTATTAGGACAGTAAGTATATTTCTGCTTTTTTTTCAAAGAAAGTAATTCCTTAAAAAATGAAATCTCTAACGTAACAATATTATAAATACTATTGTATGGTATTATAATCTATAATTTCTACCAGTACATCTTACGCAATATCGAAACTATTACTGCTATTCTAGTGAATACAAATTTGAAATTATGAACGTCTTTCTATGTATTAACGTATTCTAAGATATGATAATCACCTAATCGATATATGTTTCGATTGAAGGCAAGTATTTAAGAAATTTCAAGTGAATCACTGCTAAACTGGGATTTCTAAGAAGAATACAATATGCCTTTCTTTGCAAAACTGGAAAAAATGTGGACAAACCTCAATAAATATAAAATGCGTAAATATGTGTAAGCGCGTACATACGTAGGTATACGAATATCATCAAAATAGAAAGCTTTTTGGTATGCTACTTGGTAATTGAACTAGCTTACAACACTAGCTACAAATTATACCAAGAACACGCGCGATATCTTGAATTTCTTGTTTCCTATAGTTTATTAGTAATTAGGTGCAAAACGAAAAAGATAATATGAACTAGCTAGGTTGTATAATTTCATAAATTATACGAGTGTGTATGTACATAAATTTCTGTAGGTCTGTAACATGAAACTGCGCTAATGATAAATACCGAATACAAAAACTTTATTTTGTGTGTTTTTACGTAATTATCCAATCATAGTAAATAGACAGATGCAAACATATATTTCTAAAGGAATACGTGTGTATTGAATCTGGAGCGTTAGTATTAAGTATGGTAAGATTGATACAGTAACACATTCACATAATTATTAAAATCATAACTACCAGTAAAAAGGTAGAAGATTTTACAGTAGTACGGGTGATAATCACAACTGCATCAAAAATAATGGTAAGTGGTCAATTGCGTAAGCGCAATAATCATAAGACATTACGAAAATTAAAATTAACCTGCATAAGTGCAGTTACCTGAAATGTGTAATACATAAATGCTAAAATGTATGCCAATAGCAATTTGCATTTTCAAAAGAGTTTAAATTATGTAGTTGTTTTCTCTTAAAATATACAGCCGATTCCTAAATAAAAACCTACAACAATAATCTTGATTTGCATAATATTGCAGAATTTGTATAATCTAATCAAGTAGAGTAGTAATTTAAGGGTATGCATATTCTGAGTCCAATGGTATTAATGTAATTCGTTTAATAATACATTAGTGCATAATGTATTAGAATAATATCTAAAGTTGTGCCAAAGTAATTTATCTAGACCTCTGCAAAAAATATAATTTGTTAAACTATAAGATATTTTGCATTTATATTTCATGTTCCTGTTCTATAAACTTACCCACAAACAGAGTTTCCCATCCGAATAATTATTTTTTGTTATAATATCTCTTATTGCTTCTTGCTTTTAAGTATCAAAACCAACTTTTAATTCGTTACCGCTTCCAGTTAATACCGTATTACCTAAATAATGCACATAGAACGTTAACAATTAAATGAATTGAAGTATTACTTTTATTGCAGCACAAGTAGGATGTGATAGCCATCAAAAGTAAGAGAAATGACCAGGCGAATTTGGATCATGTTGACCCTATGTATTGTATCCGAGTATGTTGCGTATTCCGAGTTAATAGGAGATCATGTGTGCCAAGAAGAGCAGAGGTATGTGTAAACTATATAACATATATATATATATATATAATACTCTATCTATTTTATGTTATCTCGGTGAAAATAATTAGAATTGTTTCTCTGGAATATCAAAGCTTTTATTATTTAAACAAAATATAACATAATAACTGAAACTAACCTGGAATATCAAAGAAACAACATTCTATGTTCTTATTCACCTACTTCTTCCAGATTAGTTTTTTACAACTATCTTTTAATACTTCTTAATTAAATTGACATTGTTTTTGACATTTATATTAATTTATCTGTCAATACTATGTCCGGCTAAATTTATACATAAATAAAACTGAGGATACTTTCCTTACATCTCCCCCTCTTAAGATAAAAACTTGGTATAAAGTTTTGGAGCAAAATTACATAAAGTCGTAGCTAGGTGCCCGCAGCACCTGTTATAATTGCATTGTTAGGGATTGGAATAAGTTTGGAGATATGAAACAAATTTGATTCTGGTTTTTTGTATCCTGTATCAATTTCGTACATTGATTTTGATATTTTGTTTAAAATTTTGTAAGGGCCAATTCTTAATTCATCTAATTTTTTTCGGTTCAGTCGATTACCATTTTCAACATATACCAAGTCCCAGATATTAAAAGCATAATCTTTTCTGTTTTTATCATATAATTTCTTGTTGTATTCATGGTATTTAGTACTGTTTTTGAAAGCGATTGTTCTGTCACTCTCTAAAACACTATTATTTTTCTTTTTTTTTAACTCATTTGGTAATGTTGAGGTATCTTCACCTTGTAATAAATATTTTGGACTGAACTTTGTAACTGTATGTTCAGTTTCATTATATTTGTCTACGCAGTTGTGTGCTATAGTCGTCCATGCACATTTTTTAACTTCCTCATTTATTGCACATCTTATTTTATTTATCAACGTTTGGTTAAGTCTTTCGTTTAGACCATTGGAGAATTGCTGTAAAAATCATAGTGATTTCCTTTTTTTTCAGGTAATTTTTGAATTCTTTCGCGTTTATGCCTGGATATTGATCTGTTAAAATTAACTTTATATCGTTTTCTTTCACCACGTTTTCCGTCAACTTAATGAAATCATTTGCGTTTTGTGTTTTTGAGGTTAATATATAGGCAAATCTTGTAAAATGATCTACTAGAAGATGTAAATATTTCTTTGTGGACCGTGAACCACCGAATCCACCTATTGTGTCTATGGAAACTATTTCGAATGGTTTTTTTGCGGGACCAAGATTAGACATTAGACCAATCTTATCTATCAGATCTCGCAATTTTTGCACGTTCTCTCTATATTTTCTGAAATATTTTTTGCTGTATAATATGGTAATATTTTGCTTTGTAATTGTTTTATGCCAATGTGACAAATTTTTTTCTTTTTTCTTTACTTTCTTGTAGTACAAATTATCCTTAAAAAGTAATCTATCTTTGTTAGTTTTTATATCGTCATTCTTCTTTTGATCTTCAAAAATATCTTCTATTTTTATTAAATTTACAATTTTCAGTTGATCATCTTCGTCTTCTTGAGACCCTAATACTGGGTTTCTACTTAAGCGGTCTGCTTCTAAGTTATTTTTACCTGGGCGGTATATTATTTCAAAATCATATTGGGATAAATAGTAACTCATATCACCTAATTCTTCGTCTGTTCTAGTTTTAATATTCATTTTTTCTAATGGCTTGTGATCTGAGAATACTTTGAAGTGTCTACCTATAAGCCAATGCTGCCAATATCTTATTGATTCTTTTATTGCTAAGCATTCTAAGTAAATAGCTTTCTTTCTTTTTTGTGTTTCATTTAGTTTTTTCGAAAAATAGGCTACTGGTTTTTCAATTTTTTGAATCATCATTTAATTGCGGTTGTTTCAATACAGCTCCTATGCCTTGTAAGCTTGCATCTGTGTATATATGTATTGGTAGACTCGCATCAAAAATAGCTAATGTTGGTTGAGTGCAAAGGAAATTTTTCATATATTCAAAGGCTTTTTGGCATTCTTCAGACCAAATAAATTTTTGTCCTTTTCTTAGTAAGTTATGTAAAGGTTCTAAAATCAGTGAAATTTTCGGAACATATTCGTTGTAAAAATTAATTTTTCCTAGGAATTGTCTAATGTTTTTCTGATTTTTCGGTACCGGAAAATTTTTTATTGAAATTAGATTATCTTTTATTGGAGAAATTGCGTTGTGTTTTATAATGTGACCTAGATATTGTACAGAATCTAATGCAAACGTACATTTAGAGAGTTTTAATCTGAAGCCTTCTTTTATTATTGCTTCTAGTAATTGTGACAGATGCTTTACATGCTCTTCGAAAGATTTTGAAAAAACTAATATATCATCAATGTAGTTTACTGTAAAATCGGACAGTTTATGTTTTCTTATTATGTTGCTCAATATTCTTTGAAAAATGGCTGGTGCTGTCTTCAGTCCAAATGGAAGACACGTCCATTGAAATTGACCTTCTTGGGTTACAAATCCAGTTTTTCTTCTATCTTCGATTCGAAGAGGAATAGACCAAAACGCGGAGTTAATGTCCAATTTTGAAAAATATTTACAGTTCCTTGTTTTTATTACTAAATCTTCAATTAATGGAAATGGTTGTGATTGAGGAACTATTATTTTGTTCAAATCTCTAAAATCTATGCATAGTCTTGATTTTTTATGTTCATCTCTTTTATATGCTAGCGTAACTGGAGCAGCAAAAGGACTGTATGATTCTTCTATTAGATTTCTTTTAAGTAATTCTGAGATTTGTTCTTCTATTTCTTTTTTGTCGTCAATTGAGCATCGATAAGGTCTCTTACTACAATATTTATCTACTATGAGATCTATTCTGGCTTCGTAATCTTTAACTACGCCTATATCATATTTATCTTTCGCAAATATATTTTTATATTTATCCATGAGATTTTTTATTATAGTTTCTCTGTAATGACTCAAGTGATTTGTTAAAATTTTAAAATTGTCTAAATCTACGTGCTCATTAAAATTTATTCGATACTTTTGTTTTTCTGTGAGATCAGAATTTCTCTCTTCTATCTCTAATTTTTCATTTTGTACTAACCGGAATTTTTTTATACAATCTAATCCTATTAGAAAGTCATAGTTGAAATTTTTATTATTAATTATGAATACGTCTATGTATTCCTCTATATTCAATATTTTCGTTTTGATTTTTATTAATTCTTCTGATTTATACACACCATTAATTGTTCTTAAATTAATTCTTTGATTTAAATGAATTCTTTTCTGTTTCAAATGAACTAGTTTTGAATTTATTAGTGAGACATTTGAGCCTGAATCATAAATAGCGGATACTTCTAAAGTGTTGTTTAGTGTTATTTTAAGCCTAATTAATGGTGGAATTATTATTTTTTTTGGATCTTCGTCACTTAATTCTACTTCTAATACTGAATTATTAATATGTCTTATTTCGGGTTCTTTATCTTTAAACCAGCATTCAGCTGTAGAATGGTAGCGTCTACCTTTGCCCCTATTTTTACAAGTTTCGCATGGTCCTTTTTCTATTTTCTCCTTACTAATATAATTTTTATTTTGTCTTATTTCTAAGTTTCTCTTATGAACTAAATGTTCCAATTTACCTATTTCGTTATATAAATCTTCCGTCCTGTTTAATCTTTCTCTATCAATTCTATCAGCTACAAAATTTGGCAAG
>ML217914.1:456-14244 GCA_004785975.1 Popillia japonica
CTTCTGTAAAAATATGCTCTCCCAAATGCGGTAATACGAAACGGAAGTTACTATGTCCGATAACTTCGTACCGTCTACAGAAATCAGCTTGTGATAATGCAATAATTTTGGCAAGACTCTCTAACCTCTTTGGGATTATAGCTACCGTACTACAACAGTAACAAGTAGGTAGTTTTGTGAAACGTCTTGCCAACAAAATGTGTGAATATTTCCAAAAGTATGTCTGATTCTTAGTCTGACTTGCACATATAGGTTAATAACTCTAATAGTATTTTTTATGGAAA
The DNA here is from genome assembly GCA_004785975.1 of Popillia japonica. NCBI lineage: Eukaryota > Metazoa > Arthropoda > Insecta > Coleoptera > Scarabaeidae > Popillia > Popillia japonica. Next base: position 741 of record ML217914.1, read on the forward strand.
ACTTCACTTAGAGCACTACTATTTAGCACCCTAACATTTATTAAATCAGCTTCTATTTGTTTCAAATTAGCCTTCATTGCCATCGAATTCATAAAGTACCACACGATTTTTCTCACACATTCATTCTTGTGCTTGTTTGCACTTTTAGTCAGGTTCGAATGTATTTTTCCGACTTATTAATACACGCCAAATATTTATGTTTTCATTGTTAGAATTTTTAACATCTGCTGTCACTTGAGGGCCCTGATGTTTGGTTACTTTACAGCCCCGTAGTGACATCTAGCAAACACAGAGTAAAATACGACAATCCGTAAAACACATATTTGACGAGGATATTGACAATTCTGGTCTAGTTTACCATGCTTTTGTTTCTGCTGAGTTTTCGTGTCGTCTCGAAACTCTGAAAGGAATGTTGAGATGGACAAGTGTCGAAATCTGGATGGAGACTTCGAGATGGAAAGAGATGGATGCTGCGTTAGGCGTGATCGACATAACAACCGGTCAGGTAGTACACCAACTTGTGAACAATGATTTCGTGTTACGAAAATGATGGATTATCTTATTTACACTGCTCGACGTTACATTGATATTTTTCATGTTAATTTTATAGATTCTTATGTTATCGCTCTTTAAAAAGGAGTTACCTATGTATATTGATCAATTTGGGATACATTACATACCAAATTGAAACAAAACGAATACATATTCACATTTTATAGTTCGCTGTATGCTGTGCATATTATATAAAATACATATAAGTATATTAGAATTTTCGCAATTTTGGTACTAGAAGTGATAAATATTATAACCGTTAAATGGTATTGTGCAATAGTGGATAAGTTACTAGCGAGCTGGGCTGAGGTATGTGATGTCGCAGTTTTATCTGGTCTGGATTTTTCAGGCTTCTAAGTCAATGCTTGGTGAAAGACGGTAGATTTAATTCAGTTATTGCCATAAACAACTCGTGGTCATATTTCTTTAATGGTAGTATACTTAACTGCTAGCTAAAAATAAACAAGAAATTAACTCCAAAAATTTAATCTAAGGTTAGTCTTGAGTTAACTTTCAAAAAAGAAACGATAATAGTGTAAAAATCAATCTCCATGGTTTGAAGTTCCCTCTTTTATTAAAAATGACCTTCATTACATTTTACCTAAAAATATTTAGTTGTAGGGCTGACAAGATCAAGGTACAAACGAAAGTGAGGCAGGTCTAGCAAAATATGGAACAACACAGTAGAAAGTTTTCGAAAACGAGGGATATCCTGGAACGAAGCAAAAAAAATGGCAACAAACAAAAAAGGATAGGCAGCTTTTATTTACAAAAAGAAGTAAAACGACTAGTATAAGGCGTTAAAGACCGTTAAGGGCGTTAAAAGAAAAAATATTATTTCTCCAGATCCCATTCGCGCCGTGACAAGCAACAAGATGCTGGAGATAGGCCCTCCTCTCACGCCTAACAGCCGAAGTTGTATAATTACGTAATTGTTTATAGTAATCCCAATCTTCACGTCTCTTCGATTTCTTAAATTTAGTCAACGCAGTATCACGTATACGCATCAGGTATTTAATATTACCCGTCAACCACGGAGAAGAAGGCCTGGTAATCTTACTTGAGGCTACAATATCAAACAAAAAGATAATAGTTTCGTCGAGAAACTCTAGTTTGCCATTAATGTCACGAATGTCAAATATATTTCTCCAAGGCACCGCCACAAGTAAATCACGGAACTGAACACAATCAAGAGACCGGAGGTCTCGGCAAATTTTGAAAGATGATCTAATCTCGCATATCGTAGTATTTAAGGTACAGCATACAAGCTCATGATCAGATATTTGTGAAACGTTTACCACCTGGACTGACACAACTTCATCTGCATTATTGGTTAATATCAAGTCGATTAGCACGTTTGACGACAAATTAATTCGTGTAGGAGCATTCACTATTTGTTCCAGACTAAAGTTATTAGTAAGATGAAATCCTTAAGAACTCTATTATCAGGATTCAAACATAATATTTTATCAGCGGACAGAGCTATATCCGCCAGAGTCGCCTCAAAAGCACCACAAAAATCAGAATAGTGAAAATTCGGAGGTCTGTATACGGCACCAATAGCATAAGTATTATTAGATAATTCACATTTAACCCACGTCTGCTCTATATCACGACCAACGTTCAATCTAGAAAAACGAAAACTATTTCTAATGTACAAACCAGTCCCGCCTCCCTTACTCTGTCGTGAATTAAAAACAAATGTGTAACCATCAATATATACAGCATCAACCGCGTTTTGGCCTAGCCACGTTTCAGTGACCGCAAAAATATCAAACTGATGCGCAAAAATCAGCGTTTTAAACTCAGAAATACTAGGCAGCAGCGACCGAACATTCAGATGCCCCAACCTCAGCCCTCTACCACACATACGGAATTTTCAAAACACAACTAAAGTATGAGTAAGGTATATATAGAGAATGCCAAAGTGAGATGCAAATATGTATATAGTTAATTAATTGTAAAGCTTAAAAACTTTAGAAAGATCAAAAAGAGAAGATATATATACCTATATATATATGTATACGTACATATGTATATTGCATGCGTGCAGACCACTCCACACCACTGCAAAAAAGGCACGATAAAGCAAAGCAATGTAAGATTTGTAGAAACAGTCAATACTAGATATAATGTGTGATTTGATAGAACAATAAGTCTAATAATAGCATACACAAAAGCAAATTCTATTAACTAACAAAGTAGCTACAATAAAATAAATTATACTTCATTAGAAACAACATGCCAATGATGTACATAAAGAATGAGCAAAGTTTCAAATTCTATGGTAGGTAAAAAGTGTACCATAAATATTCTTCTAAATGAGTAAAAACATAGTAGATAAGGAACTACTGCCAACACCTACAGAGAATTATGATCTCATGTTGAGTACAAATTGATTTTTCATCAACTAAAACAAGAAAGATTGTGTGAAAAAACTAGAATATTACTTGCACAATTTGCTATAGAAGAAAACAACTGAACATCACTCTCAAGCTAATCAAGCATTAATAAATATTAAACATTATAATAAAAAGACCGAAAGAACATTACTTAATATTAATCAGAACAATGAAGAACTGTAAAAGCAAATTAATATTGCATAAGAAGTGTGATTTCAGAAAAAATAAACCTAATGTACTATTCACAAAAGCAAATTCAAACAAATAACAATGTAAAGCAAACAGTTAGCAGCAATTAATAAGATGTGAACTACGATATTAATAAGTTTACGGCAGTTACGGCTAATTAAACATTAATTAATTTATTAGGCAATATAATCAAGAAAAGTTCTTAATACTACTTCATGGATGTAAGAATTTACATCGTACGATGGAGGAATCTCCATCGTACGTATCTTGTATTTGGTATCCTGTACCCTAAGGAAAATGATGTCCATGTGTTTCTTCTTCCGTGCTTCCTTTGTACGGCTTTGTATATCAGGTAACGTGACTTAGTGAGATGCTCACTGACGAAGATGTTCGTATTTTTTAGTTTCAAGCGACGCTGCAGTATGTCTTGTTTATAATCATAATGCGTAAATTTAATCAGTATAGAGCGATTACCATTAATATGAAAACCAGTGCGATGACATCGGTCAATCTTATCACCATCAATTTTTAAATTAAGTTTTTCGCTACTGAATTGAAGGACCACTTCTTTTATATTCTCAGTTACATCTTCCTGTATCCCGATTATTCTTAAATTATTGCGCCGGGTGAGTTGTTCCAATTGCTCAGATTTGTTCGATAGAATTTTAAGTTCAGATTCGAGAGAGTTATACTTCTGTACGTATAAAGCGAACATATGGTCGACTTTTTCATCAAATTTTTTCGTAAAGGCATCGGTCAAACGATTAAAGAACTCTTCGCTCTTCAAGAATTCGTCGATAATATCTTTAAATAAAACTTTCATTTCGGTAGCTAATTCCCGAGTAACAGGCATAATAAACACCACTTATTGTGTAACTTCTTTCCGTTGCGATATTATTGTTATAAACGTATATAGATGTACGTACAAGATACCAAAAATTAAAATTGAAAAATGCAGAGTGATCCACGACACGTGCGTTATCGAGGGAGCGACATCTGATACTCTTATGAACAATGTCTCTCTGATACACTTTATGAACAATGTCTTCATCTTCAATAATTAAATTCAAAAATCCTTCACAGAATCGATTTCTTTAGTAGTAGCAATAAGTTGGATTTTATATGGTACAGTATACGGGCGACATCGAGGAGCCCACCATTATTAATACATGCTAATGACCATCGAACATGACTGAAAGCATCCCCACTCCATAGTCTATCGAATATTACAAACTTTTGATGACAGTAATTCTGTGTACCTTAGAAGGACCTTTACGTCACAGTAAGAACTTCTTGGGGTGCTTGTTATTATTCAATACATATGGCATCGTCATCTTTTCTTATAGTTGATATTTGTTAAGTTTCTCCTATGATGTGTCCCAATATATCGTTTTATTGTTTTCCAAAGATCTATTGAAATATTTCTTAGTTGGCGTTCTTCATTATCATCAACGTCATCTACAGAGTGCGTAACCGGACGTGACCACAAATTTTAAAATTGCAGCATTGTTTTGGTAGTACAAAATATAACACATTAACTGATCTGTTAGATAGGTAGTTTTATAATTTAACCTTAAAAAAAATAGTTGTGTCATACATTCGTTCAGTAGTCTTAAACAGATTATGCTATATTTACGAAAACTTGCAAGCAAATCGCAGATGAGGTAAAAACTAGCAGTTTCAAATATCAGATAACAAAAGCACATATTGTTGACAACATATCAGGATCTTTACTAGATTCAGGCTGTGTCAAGTGAGCGGTTTAACCATCGTGAATCGTTCAGTACAAAGTTTGACCAGTGCTGCGACAGATCAGCTGATAGGTAATAGTGGTTAGTAGTTCGCAGCGGTCAGAGTGCGTTTAGTCAATGAATCTAACAAAAACGTCGAATTCATAAATACTACTGTCATCATCAGACGAAACTACCGCTTCAACTAGTGTCAAAAATTCTTTGTTAACAGATATTTTGCATTAATGAATAGAAAAAGCACAAAACAAATTCAAATTACAATTAGGAGTATATTATGGTTGTAGCGATTATAGGTTGTATGATGTTAGCCGTTCCTCAATCATCATATAAACTACGTTCAGTGAGAAGTTATAAACTTGTTTAAAACTTTAGCAGTTAAGTTGTTGACTTGACACCGCCTCAATCCTCATCCCTGTGTCTGAATAAGTCAATGCCCATTTTTTTTTCCATTCATTCAGTTACAATCGTAGCTATTTCCCTCACGGGTTATAGTTCATTGTTAGTGATAAATATAGTTATTCTTAAGAAATGCTTGGTCAAATCATACAAAAGCTAGCACAGTGATCATGTATCAAAATGCCAGAGATACCAAGATGGAGAATTTTCGAACAAGCCGGACGTGTATGCTAATCGCAATCTGTGTTTGAATTGTTACCTTATTATCTACATAAATCATAACTTTTTAATATTATTTAAAAGGTATTTCAAATTTATATACTGCAGTTTGTGAACAATGTTAAGTCAAAGATTGCCAATCGGAAATTCGAGAGGTTGTAATGGGGTTGTGCTTCTAGTTGTTAAAATTGCTGCAGGGTTTTTTCCGATTTCATCGCCCAAAGTAATATTTCGCATTCCATTTTCACAATTTCTACACAATTTCTGAATAACACGAAGAATAGTACTCAAATCTATAAAACAAAATATGCCAGTATTCTCAAAATATTACGACACCTTCATTCAATCTTTTTGTCCCCAACATATTTGACGTTCTTATATAATAACAATATTTTCTAAGATAAAGTTAGCATCTCCAACTGCGGCATATCAAAAGCCATTTTCTTCGTAATAAATTGAAAACAATCTTGTATTTATTGATTATATATTATACGTTGTAAAGTGAAATTATTTATTGGCCCGATTTGCATCAAAACCAGAAAAAAAAATCAAGAAATCTAGTCATTGACAAGCATCTTTGCGAGCGAGTTGGAAATTTGCAAAAATCAAACAAAACTGGTATAAACAGCTATTACGGTTATTCAAGTAACCGGAGAGGTATCTCTTTGATTGAAGGCCATCTAGTGCATCTATATCCAAAAATGTTCGTGTAAAGCAATGTAAAATATTTTATTTCCCATATATAATTTCCCCACTACAGACGCAATTATCAGGCAAGAAACCATAATTTATTATATAAAATATTTTGTTAGAATATACCTTAACTCAAAATAAATAAATAAATCATCACTTGTCAATACCAATGAGCTCATCAGGGCATGATGACGAGCACAGATAGATGCAATATGTATAAATCTGTCGCATTCCTGCATAGCAATTGACGTATTCGTCATTATTAGGTCACATTATATCATTATTCCGATTGAAAATTACCTCACCTGCATGAACGACATTAAACCATTTATGGTGATTTTAATATGATACTTTCGAAGAAAAGAGTTATTTAAATCGCGACGAACGCAATTACAATCAACTGGCTCAACTGCTCTTTTGTACATGAGCATATAATGTTTGCTAATATCAAACAGAGGACTCAGTTTTCACGAATTCTCTCACAGTATAACACCAGTGCAAAGCGCGTGTGTTGAAAAATTAAAACTGTACAAGATGAGGATTTCCTCAGAGGTGGTTTAACGTACGTCACACCAGCAAAACGCCCAAGTCAAATAGAAATTACGTTAAATATTTGACTTTAAGATATGCCATCAACATGCGCGATGTGGTACCGTGGAGGTGGAACTCACATAGATCTACTTCTAATTGTTTGACAGTTGCATGTTAATTAATAGAGATTGTATTGTTTAAATATGATAAAAGTTCTTCTGTTTGTTCTTGTCTTCAATTACACGATTTCGGATACCATTACGAATAGGTGAGTGGTTTTGTTTAATTAAAATTATTTAGTACTTTGCACAGTTTAACGAATTTGGTCACAGTTTTGCAGCTCTTTTTGGTGTTATTTTGTAATACGCAAAAATGGTTCAAGTGTGTGAAATTTTAACAGAACGTAGTTTTCACTCACTATTTTACACAAATGTTATATAATCGTTATAGTAATTGCTGCAATAAATATTTTATGAAGGCTTAGTATTATATTAGTGCATTTTGATATGTAAATTTAAAAAATAACAAATATCTCAGCAATTTAATCACACATATATCCGGTATATAGAATTCTACTATTCAATGTACAAGATATTTGTGTAAACTATCGGAAATAATCAAATGTTACCAAACTAGAGGTACTAGGTGTGGCAATTTACAGAATCCTGACGAAGCTATGTCGAACAAGTAATGCTCCAACAATTTATTTCTACTAACACACCTAAATTTCAATCTTTACTTCAAAATCAATTGTTGACTACTGTGAAAGCAATTGTACTACACGTACACTTACCTGACAACGAAATTTGAAGAAGCCAGCTAGTGTTAAATCAACAAATTGTCAAGTGCACGATATATGACGAAAATGCTATGGGAAATGGAATGTATTTGACTCGCATAATGGATTCGAAGAAGAACGAGAAAACAAAATAGATAATCACAGGAGCCTGAATCAACAACCGTAGCGGACATTGCTACCCAACAGATGATAACATTTGACTAATAATTCGAATGTTACAAATGAGCTTCGATCAGGTAGTCACTGGAATTCAGAACCAACCACGAGCCAAGTAATGGAAATTAGAATGCTATAAAGAGGACACATGTCATTCTCAGGATTTGGAAGAATGTAAAATAGCAACTAGGTTAAATCATTCTGTCTATTCGACCGATCTAGCTTGCTATTGTGCTTTTTGGTTAATGGTTCTTTTGGTTAGTGGATCATGACTTGTAGTTTTTTTCTTTGGGAGGGGGGAGAGAGGGGGAAGGGATCTTCAAGAAACACCTGCTAAGATTTTGAGCGAAGGTAGTGTCGGATTTTTACCGACCGAAACTCCTCAGCTGGTGAACTACCGTTCTACACCGGAAACCGCTCTCGCATTACTCAATGTAGAACGGTCCTGTCCGTTGAGACTACATTGTCATACATTTCTGCTTGGTTTGTATTATGTGTCCAATTATCGTATAGGCGTGCAGCCATCCTTCTCCTGATTTTACCAGGCTTTCCACCATATTTTCGGCTGTAAAAGGTTTCCTGATTTGGGTCGCATCAAGACTTCTTGCATCTGTCCACTTACAACAGACGAAGAGGGTGTGTTCAACGTCGTCCGGTGCTTCGCAAAATAGTCACTGATCTGTGTCGGTTTTTGATCTTTTGTATAGATACTCTTGGAAGTTTCCATGACTGGAGAGCACTTGTGTAATAAAATAATCAACTCCTCCGTAAGATCGGTGTACCCACGCTCGAATATATTAGTCTATGGGTCCAGCACCCGCAAGTGCCGTGTGTCCATTTCATCTGCCATTTCTTATAGTTCTCTTCAGCTGCCGCTGTCTTGGTCTTGTTGTTAAAGCGTTTATGTCTTTCCTCCACCATAAGCTCTATCGGTGGGACTCCCGTTATTACACCTCCCGCTGCTCCGGATATAGTGCACTACAGACTCGAATACACACAGCTCTTTGGAATCTTCCCAACATCCTAGTGTTTCTGATTGGACATGGCTTTGTACCAGACGAGAGCGGCGTATAGGATTTGCGACTGGACTACACTGATGAGTAGTCTTCTTTTGCAAGCTCTAGGACCACCGATGTTTGGCATCAGACCAAGTAACGCCGTCGTTGTTTTCTCTGCTTTTTCGACAGACCTTTTTATTGGTACTGAGAAGGTAACCTTTGTACCCAACCAGAAACATAAATATTTAATAGCTTTGCTCGTACAGATAATAATGCCAAAACATATCGGAGCAATTTTACTGTTTGGAGTCACCAATACGGCTTCGATCTTTTCGGGTGCTAACTGCAGACCCTTTGTCTCCATCCATTTCGCAACTCTTAGTAGGTAACTGATATTTTGCTCAAGAATATTCCAAATCAGTTCTAAGCTTATTTCCAGAAAAAGTGGCAGAGTTGAACCGATAGATAAACAAGGGGAGCGCTTTAAATATGATAGTAGTCATTACTGTGCCGTTCCAGGTTTGTACTTCACGACATACATTCCCAGAATAAAACTTAATTATGTAACTTACATACCTGACTTGCGAGTATGTAGTGAAGAACCTTACATGAAATATAATTTATGCCACTAGAGCTTGATGCCCTAAAGATTTCAATTCGTTTGGGATGAACGTTATTTTGAGAAACAGGGTGAAGAACATGGTGTCAATAAATCTCTGCACCACAAAAACAACAAAACTGCACTACATCTGCTGGGTGCAGGATGGAGTCTCGGATTTGCTGTAATGACCATAAATGAGTGACGCCGAAAATGGCGCCAAATATGTAGCTTACTCCTGTCATGATCCGCAAAGGTAGCACTCATACTCCTGAAGAAGTGGTCACAAAGAAAAGAATTAAATATAAAGTATACAATATAAGCCAAACGACTATAGGTCATTTGAACTGGAAAAGCAATGTAGGCAAAAGTCTCCTTGCCTCTTCACAGCTGCAGCTCCAAGGTACTCATACTAACTGAAATGAAATATAAACCCTTAGTTGTCGAAACAGACATACAAATCACCTTTAAAACACGTAACTACTAAAGCCATATTGGTTTGACTATGTATTACATTATAACAGAGTGTTAACAGAGCGCCAATAGATTATGCGGCAAAGAAGCTTAGGAAGATCCATAAAAGTGCTCAGATAATGTGTTTATATACCATTCAACAAATAGACGTCTATCATTCGTACTCTATTGATGAGTGTGTAGTGTACTCATACTCATACGTTATGGCTACATTTTCCGAACTCCAATTAATATTAATTTCTTGTTTCTAGAACTATCACACCCCAACACGTTAAAAAACGCATTTTAATATCTGCATTATTTTCGAAAAAGTTCTTCGTCACTGAGAAAAGCAAAGACAACTGTCGTTGGTTAAGAGGATTCCAGTACCAAAAACAACAATGTCAAAGAAGAAAAGGTTTCGCAGAAGTACTAAACACGGCCAGAAAGCTGGCGATATCAGAATGCGAAGAACAGTTCAGGTAAGACAACCTCCGCAAAATCCACCCATTTTAAGTCAATACTCCACTCTATCGCATAATTTGCAGATATTATCGTTGGAACTGCTCTTACCACAAGGATATGTTCAAAAAGGCGTACAGAGAAACAGTTTTTATGCAGTCTTTAGCGACAGCTGCCATCATGTTTTCAGCAGCCAAAGCGTGCACTGATGGAAAACTACAAAAGTGCCACTGCTCTGATGAAGTTCCCCCAAAACGGCCCGATATGAAATGGGGAGGCTGCGGTGATAATACAAAGAAAGCAAAGCACATAACACGAAGATTTATGCAAGTGACTCATCCAAACACAAAATTTAGAGATGTTTTAAACCACAGTATCGAAGTTGGTATTAAGACCGTTATCGAAAATGAAAAAGCGCACTGCTATTGCCCGGGAGGAAGTAAGTACAATTTTGACAAGTCTAACATTATTAGCTTCTGGAGTACTTTCTTTCTAATTGAAGACAAATACAAGTTTTTTTCCAGTTATCTATTTCTATTAATTAAATTAAATATATAATTGATCTCTTTTCACAGATACATGTGCAATCAAACTTTGTTGGAAAAGAATACAACCGTTCGTTAATATTGCACAAAAATTACAATATCGATATCACAGCGCCATCGATGTAAATTCGAAGAACTTGCGGCGTAAAAGTAGTTGGAAGAAACAACACGCCGACAGATTGCTCTACGTCAATAACAGTACAGATTTCTGTAACTTAACTGCAGGTAGACGTTGCAGCAGTAAAGATAACTGCGCCACCTTGTGTTGCACGCGTGGTTATCGCGAACAGAAAGTGGTAGTGCCCAGGAGATGTCACGCGAAGTACCATGACTGCTGTTATAAAGTGACCTACGATATTTGTCACAATGAGGAGTATGTTTATTATTGTAAATAAGATAATGTGATAAATCTATAACATTTACTAGTAATAAAGATATAATATAATTTTAAATGTTTTACAAATTACGTCGAGCGGATTTAAAATATAGTTAAAGTGATGAAAAAATGTTTTTTAGTCAGATATCCTGGAAAGGCGTGCTTTCGCCGAGTTATGTTTTCTTTGTTTCGTAACCACGACTACTGAAAAATTATTGCAGAAAAATAAATAAAAAAAATAGTCAAGAATGCCTATTATGTGAAGGTAGCTTATATGTCTAGCTATAAATTTTGCAATGAAAAACTTATTGTATCTACTGGAGTTTCGTTAATATCAGGAGCCTATAAAACATTTTATTAGCACATACATATAATTATAATGAGCAAGCAGTTATAACCTGCCAAACTCATTTCTTCGCAGATGGGGTTTGCTATTACTGTTTCTTTTTCATTTTGGTTCGATTTTTATATTAGGCGGGTTTTATTTAACCCGATTCCCGAAGTTCATTATAAAAGTCGGTTACTTTTACTTTAGTAATTTTTTAAAACAGTTTAATTTGTTGAAACAGAATTTTTGCTAAATTATAAATTGATAAAAATAGAACATAGTTCTTTAGTAGCGAGATATTACTTAATCGTCTAATTGTGATTGATATTAACTTTGGAGTAGCATCCTTCATTTATAAATATACAGTAGGCGCTCATTAATGTGAACATCCATTTATATGAACTATCCAGTAATGTGAACATTTGAACCTACTATATTACAGGTTCTGTACTGTGAACCAACGAACGAAAATTGCATCCCTTTAGAGTGAACATATTTAAAACACATATACCTTATGGGCGAGCAAGTTGTTAATTTCGTCCATGCATCCATCGGTTATATCAGGTTGTGCGTCGTGATAGTCTAACTGCTTCAAACAAACATACAATTAATTTACGAATGTTTGCAGATGCGTTACAACAAAATTCTGCATTCTGAATTAGATTTAATTTATTTATTTGATGTTAAAGTTGAGAATGTTCGTTCAACTTTAACATCAAATAAATAAATTAAAATCTAATTCTATATTAACTAAGTACATTTTTGTGTGGTACTTTTATGCACGCACTCTACGTACCTGTGATTTTCTTCCTTCCTTTTTTGTAATATATTTTAGGTACGCACATAAAATGTATCAGATTTTAACATGTAGACACACAGGGCTTGTTTAGATTTTATTATTTTAATAATTTAATTTTAATAATTTTTACAATGTATTCCATGCAAATTAGAAGAAGATAATTGTGAGTATATTTTCAATTGTTATAACGACCATATATATTAACTACTGTCACTTATTGTAGCATGCTCCTGAAGAAATTATAAATAAATAACGAAATATTGAGCTATTGAATAAATAACTGTTTCATCTTTTACACAACAGACCGATTTCCCGTCATTTTTAAACATTATGTATTTCATTTTATTTATTTCACGTGTCCATCCACTAGTGTGAACAATTCAGTAAGTACTATGAATCGGACTTGTTTTTATTAGTTCACATTATCGAGTGGCTACTGTAATACAAAATCTCATTAGATATTTCAGTTTTTACAGAAACATTATTTTCTTTAATTGATTCGTTTTTAACTGTTTTTTTTTCATCGCAACGACATGTAGTCGATACCTTTGACGGCGATATAAATAACTTTGACCCGGATTGGACATTGTTAAATATTGAATATCAATTATCCAATATTTGTATAGGCCCTCATACGATTACCATAGCACATATATACAAGGGTGCCGGCTCCAGCACTAGATGTACTGTTGTTTGTTCGGAGATAATTATCAGACCTGTTTTTGTCATTCAAGCAAAACCATTTTTATTGATCCAATTAGAAGTAAGGATTTCATGAAATTGAAAAAGCTGCGAAACCGCTGTTAAATATTTCTAATTTACACTAATTAGAAACTTTTAAAGGTGTATTCCTGGAAAAATTGAGGTTACAAAGAGTAGTTTCGTTTGTGCCAAACGCAGAACCAGTGATGTTTGCAAGTATGAAATTTTCTACAAGAACTTTTAAGAAAGCAGGACCCCCAATGCGGTTCTTGCTGTGTATACAGAGAGTACTTCGTCAACCGACCGATTGCTATCTAGTAATTACTGGCCTATTAGAAGCAGGAAGATCTACTCAATACTTCTGCCGTGCCCGTATTAAGTGACTGCCGAATGTTGATATGCGATAACAACAGTCTATTGCACTCGCAGTTCGCACAGAATTGAATTTTTTGCCTCTTTAGTCGGCTCCATAAGGAATCTAATATCTAGTGATATCTAATACATATATAGCTAAGAAAGAGACAGACAACGCTGTAGCATCGTCTCATATATGTA
>SMLS01063802.1:0-23407 GCA_004785975.1 Popillia japonica
GTAAACATAATCACTTTGCTATTATTTCGTTAATGTAACGTAAGCTTATATATTAAAAAAGTCCTTTTCGCATTATAATTATCATAGTGATATATAGTGTGGTGATTTTGTGCATTATATTAGTAAATAAAGCAATACACACAAGCACATAAAGAAGATGATATGGCAACGTTTTATATACATAAACATGAGAAATTATGTAACATCGTAAAATTTATAACGACTAGGTATAGATAGAAATAATATACTGTACTAAATACCCTTTTCTTAACACTAGTGTCGGTTTCTTTTATGCTATTTTCTCCAATGAGTGGAATGGTATTTACTACGTTTCCGTTTTGTACTACTTTAATATCAAACCTAACAGAGGTTTCTGTTGTAGTAACCTCCTCTTGGCTTTCCTTCAATGTCACCATTTCCTATAATTTAAAACAAAATGTACATAGAAATTGCGATGGTTCAGATGTTAAAGAGGATTTCCGCTTATTTTTGAGGTTAGTTTAGAATATTAAGTTATAAGTAGATAATTAAACATATCTCACTGGATCTTTGTTCGGCGAAATTTCTGGTTCACTATTACTATCAAACTCTCCTGTATTCTGGACTTCTACTACCCCTTTAAATATCGCATCTACACTATTAAGGGTAGGATCGTTAGGGATAAGTTTTGTGCTCTCGTCCTAGAATAATTATATAAGGATATGAGTAGATATAAGAGTAATACACAAGGAATATATATTCTTGTGATAATATATCTTTATTTTTACTTTGTCAATTAAGAGTAGCTAAGGTATATACATGTATACATATATTACTCTACAATTTATTTAAATCCTCCTTTATTTTCTATTTCCAAGAAGGAAAGTTACGAATACATATTGAAATTAAAAGATGTATTTTTCGAAAATTTTTATTTGCTGATTTTATAGCGTTAAATAGGATTTAATTAAATTGTGTTAATTATTATAATTAGTTTGAATTTCGAATTCAATGCATACTCTATAGCGCTGTACTGAATGTGATTCATATATACATATATATTTTTAGGTTTCCTCATTATATGATTTTAATGATTTATCATGCATACTGAAATATACATATATGTACATATGAAATACAAACAGACAAATAGAACACCTCGATGAGGCAGAGGTAACAACTGCTAGCTAAGAGTAGAGCAGTCTCAATATTCTGGTATTTGATATCCTGATCGGCTATATTTCGCCCTTGTGACATAATTAATAATGTAATATTATTTATGGCTGGGTAATGTTGCAACAAAGCCATGGAAACACATTTATTTTTATATGCTACTGGTACAATTACACACGTACTTTGCAAGTCGTTGCGATCGCTCAGTACTTATATTTAAAATATTTAATATTCAATTAGTAAATTATTAACAACTATGAATATTGTTTATAAAACTTCCTACTGAAAAATTATCTAAAGTCGAGTTTATATATAAAGTGGTCAGACGTCAACACATTTTATCATTACTTTGAAGTAAGTAATGTCAACAACTAATGTGCGATATAAACATTCACGTAGTCTGTAACTCCTTACTCTACTATCCAACAATCACTAGAAAAAAGACTTGGAAGAAGAGAGAATTCCGACAAGAGGAGAGAAGGTACCAATAAGTTACTTTATTATAATATGTCATCTCATAATGAACAGACTAATTCCTCATGTATATACAATGTGTTCTACGCTCACAACAAGAGTCGATTATAATCATTTAAGTAAATGGGGTATAAGTTATTATAAATCAATTATGACGCTAATAATAAAGCCACAACGCTCAAGTAGATATTCTATAAATTGAAAAAAGGAGGTTATCCAAATGACTGTAAATTAGCCAGGAGTCAAAGGAACAGTATGAATATTAGATATAGGTATGCACATTTACACAAAAAATATATTTTTAAAAAGAAACCCAATAAGGTTGGTGGAGTATTTCTGTCATGAGACCAGATAATTAAAGTGTCATAAACATACCGTAACCATGCCTTAGATTTTAAATTTACTCTGATTTTAAATACATGACTTCAAATTCCTCCATGGAAATAATAGTTATAGCCAGGACACAACCCTTTCACACAATCAATTTCAGAGTTCTATTGGTAGTATTGGCTTTGGAAGGTAAAGTGCGTTGAAGCGAAACATTTTTCGCTTAACTTAGCCAGATCTGGGGTTTGATTATCTTGGATTATGGCGATGGAATCGGTACCAGGCTCTTGTCGACAACGAGGTAGCAGCGAAGCTAACAAGAAGATTTACAGGCTCGACAAATATTTCAGAGATAACTTTAACAAATTGAGACATATTTAAGACCACAGACGGAATATTTCTTTCGTATTTTCCAAGGGTATGTGTTACATATTAGGTGAAACCGTAAGTGGGCAAATCTATAGTGTTAACCAACAATTGGTCAGAAGACTACCTTTTGGATATTTGAAATGTCACACAATTGACGTGGTTTAGGTTCTTTGAGTACCTATTGTATGTGTTTGTGTTCGATGGCAGTAGTGCAGACTCGCACATTTAGTTATTTTATAACTTTATCCATTTTTTTAATTATTGTTAGATTATGTATATGTAACTACTATGACGAGACTAAAGCTCCGAAGAAACGTGGAGCGTGAAAGCTTTCGATATAATACTCCACAAAACTGATATTTTTGAGTAATAATAACAATGTTAACATGCTGTCTTTATGTGGAGCGTTTGGTGTTTTGTGGATGAAGTAATGTTTTTTGTGTTTAATTTCTACACCAACAGTTCAACAGTTTGATTGTACCTTGAGCTGCTATGTCATATTCATATACTATTGTAAGTCAGAATTATAAGAAGTTACCGGAATTAACTTATACTATTCTGTGTCATTCTATTTATTTTTAAGACATGCTAGTACTATTAGAGTATATATAAAAAGTTAAATTCATACGATTACGCTAGTTTCATTTTATAGAATGAGTTTGTTTTAAGTTGATTTTTTATTACTTTGAGATAATTGTAAAACGATTATTTTGTGTTAATTAAATAGAAATTTAAATATATCTCACAGGAGTTGCTATGGTGGCGTCTAACATAGTTTCGATATCGGTAGTCGTTGCGGTATATGTGGCTACAAATGCATCACTTTCTTCGAAAGAGTTTCTGTTTGCAAGTTCGAAATTAGCGGACCCCTAAAATAAAAATCTCCTCAATATGCGACCTAACGTACAAGCACATCCGCATAAGCAATATATTATAATCTGCTACCAATTTTTGTATTGGATTTTAGCAGATAAATTTCGATATGGTTTAAAATATCAGAAAACTGCGCAACAGTTTAAACGAAAAGCAACGAAATGCATTTAAGCGTTATGTATTTCCTCACGGTGCTAGTAGGAGCGATTAGTTGCTCGTGAGATGTATACGTTTCGAATAAATCGCCACAATCATCTAAATGTCCTACCATACTTTGATCAACCACACTTTCGCCAACTCTATTTTCCAATTTACTCCTTGCCTGGAATATGTAAACGTACAGAAACCTGTTTTAACAAAAATGAGACGATGAAAGACTAAATCTTCTTCTGTGTGTTGACCAACATACCGGGTGTAAATCTGGTAACTGAACGATACTTCGGCGCAATCGCCGTCCCCGGCGGATTTACTTCTCCTTACGCGTTTGATCGGGCTCAGATTGGACAGCACCGAGAAACGTACACGCGTCCTTTATTATGTTTATCATTCTCTACTTATAATAATTGAAATGTATATTGGGAAAAATCGTTGATTTAATTAGAATTAGTGTTTATTCATAAAACTTATAATAGGAGTTAATGTAAAATGGTGGACGAGTTGTACATAACATGTTTCGTATCGATTTAACAAATATAATTAGCGTTAATGCATAAACTTTTCTATCAAAACAAATCGTATTCACGAAGTTTATAAAGAGGTCGATTATTATTACCTCTTGCGATTCATATAGCTTTTAGAGTGTTACCCTTTGCAAATGACCAAATACTCAATACCTACTGACTGCAATCGCCTACATCTGACTACATGTGAGGGGCAGATGCGGTGCGTAGTGGGGAATAGTTAACGCCTCTAGCGTTTAGTTACCACGTTTACATCCGGTATATATACATATATATGTTAGAAGCTATAGAGGCACTGCTAAAAATTCTAATAATCATATACATATGTACCTACTTATATTATATGTATATAAGTGGTAAAATCGACGGGGGCAACATTGTATTTCCTAGAAAGACTGAGAAATTTAAACCTTGAATTGAATGTCGGATTCTTCAAACTTCGCAGATTTTTAGTTATAGATATTTATGATATCTGGTAAAAAATAACGTTTAATTGTAGCGGTTTTCATAAATTTAATATTGATAAACAGTTTCAATAAAAAACATGACTTTCGCCTGAAATGGTTTTAGTACAACCTATAATACGTAGTATATTATAATATAAGTGTACAAGTAAGCCTTTAAGGCACGCGCGACATGTTTAAAAGCACGTCGCAAAGCGGAGTGCTTTTAAATGGCGCAAGTGCTTTAAAGGCACTTATACACGCATATTATACGCTATTTTTTATTATACCGGCACTACAATGCGAAAATAGCAAAAAGAATAGAAGAATTGGTGCATTTTACAAAATGGCGTGTGATTCTAATTTTTAATAATGAACATAGAAACGATTAGCAATTATTGTTGATTGGTTGCTATGTGGTTGGATGACATTTATGTCAATTTTTTTGAATTTAGAATGGACAATATGAGTGGAGAGAATTCTTCGGAAGTTGAACGATTAGGTGAGCAAGCCCAATTGAAATTAATTCCACAAAAATCAAAAATTGCATATTATAAAGAATATAAGGAATTATTGGCTTGGATGACAAAGAATTACCACATTGTGGACGAAACATTGATGATATTGTGGCGCGGTTACTGTCATTACTGTCATATGTAAACTTGTTGTTGCCTAGGGGACTTTACAACACCCCGGTGTTTTAATGGCTCGATTTCGCACGCAAATGCGTTCGAGATACCAACATTATGATGCAGGTATAATAAAATAGTATATTATAATACAAGTGTATAAGTAAGCCTTTAAAGCACGCGCGACATGTTTACCAGCACGACGCGAAGCGGAGTGCTTTAAAATGGTGCAAGTGCTTTCAAGGCACTTATACACGCGTATTATACGCTATTTTTTATTATACCTGCACTACAATGCGAAAATAACAAAAAGAATAGAAGAATTGGTGCATTTTACAAAGTAGCGTGTGGTTCTAATTTTTAATAATGAACATAGAAACGGTTAGCAATTATTGTTGATTGATTGCTATGACATTTATGTCAAATTTTGTGAATTTAGAATGGACAATATGAGTGGAGAGATTTCTTCGGAAGTTGAACGATTAGCTGAGCAAGCCGAATGGAAATTAATTCCACAAAAAAATTGCATATTATAAAGAATATGAGAAATTATTAGCTTGGATGACAAAGAAGAATTACCACACTGTAGACGAAACATTGATGCTATTGTGGCGCGATTACTGTCATTACTGTCATGACAGTATATATGTTGTTGCCTAGACGACTTTAAAACACCCCGTTTTAGCACGCAAATACGTTCGAGATACCAACATTATGATGCAGGTATAATAAAAAAAATATATAATAACACAAATTATTATATATTTTCAAGAAATATCCACATTTTGCTTGTAGTTGAATAGTATCCTGTACTTGAAATCAAATAAATAATTATAAGTAATGTAATGTATTCAGTAGAAAATAATAAACACAAAAATGCCTATAGTAGGCACTCATGATCTATTGTTGGAATTGCCCTGCCAACGAGTACAATAAAACTACATTAAGCATTAGCAGCAGACCACATGGTTTCGATTTACCCAAGTCTCATTAGCGCAGTTCGGAATGCTAGATTTAATTTCACCGTACTTTGCTTTCGACATTTTACTTGATACTTCTATAACACCTCCAAGAAATGCATCAAATCAAACCTCATGCCCTCTAGTGACCAAAGGTCGAAAGTAGCATATCCCAAGAGCACCATATAACGACAGGTCTCTACAGTAGATGTTGGTCTATTGTTGGAATCATCCTGCCAACGGGTGCAATGAACGTGGATTAAGCATTTGCAGCGTGCTACTTCTGACCTTTGGCCAGTAGAGTGCATCACATTGATGAGAGTCAAAACCATCTGATACGCTGTTAATGCTTGATCTAGTTTTAGTGTATCTACCTGTTGGCATGATGATTCCAGCAATATAACATGGGCGCCTACAATAGGCACTTTTGTGTCTAATATTGTGGCATCTCTCGACGTTGTTTTTATAGGTGTAAATAATGTAGAAAATTGTTACCTGCTGCTACGACGTAGACTAGATTTTCGCTACAGTTATTTAATAACAACATTTTTGCACATATTAGACGTTCCGAATTATTGCATAACGTATGTACCAAAGATTTTTATCTTTTGCTTAAATTTTGAATTAATAGCACTGCGAAAAGGTGGTTGGTTAACAAGAACAGACGACAAAATATACAATGGGTTGGCACAGCCTGCATGAGCGTATGTAATAGATCAAAAAATGAAATCGTCAATTCAGAAATTGTGCATATTAAGTACTTTCAAAACAAATGCTACCACACTCGGTGCAAAACTGATTAGTATAACTCTTCTCGCTGCGTTGCCCATTTTATTCCAACCTAAATAGTAGATTATGGAATTTTTTAATTGTACAATGTATTATTACCATTTTTGCGTAAATAAGGTTTTCGTTTGATATCATCTACTATAACTAATATAATGTAAATGTTTTATTGAAGTGAATATACAGTGTTACGTCATATACCTAGTGATGTTAACACAATGTGATGCAAACTATTCTGTAATTTTAAACTAAAGTGGTATGGTATGGCCAGACTATTTTAGGCTGAAAACATTGTTGGAAATAATATATCGAAGTTGAAAGCAAACTATTCAAGAGACATTGAGAAAGTATTATTTTATTTCTGATAAAATATCAGAACGAACGTGATATAAATAATATAATGAAAAAGTTTTCGATATTTTTTCCGCTTTAGGCCAATTCAAACACAAAAAGTAAAAAATATATCTGGAAAATAGATAAGTAGGTATTTAAAGATGAGAAAAATACATATAATATACGTAATATATAATACGTATAATACATTAAAGGAGCATTAACTATCGGTATGTTTCGACTAACACTAAATGCAGCTAAATAAATTGGTCTCATATTTGTCGCTTATACAAGACCATTCGAGTACTTGGCTCTGAAAGTTCAGTAACAAGAATGAGAGAAGGTATTATGGAACGTATGTCTAGTCTTGAAGTACACCGATCCAGCATACTATTGAAAATCAAAGAATGAATATATCCTTCATATTCTACTTCGGTACATAATTTAGATATCTGAAGAGAAATTCTGTTGCTGCAAATTTGAAAACGCTTTTAGATAATTTAACAATATTTCATTAAGAAACTAATAAGGTTTTCAGATACTGCCTGTCTTTAAAGTTTTTAGATTATCGCTAAGTACGCGCTCTAAAATTTTTAACAGTGCCCTGTAAGTATGTTTTGCTTCAATAAACATCTTTGTGTTAGTTAATAAGGAGCCTGATAATCTACATCTTACAAAAATATGTAACTACTAAATACACACAACTATTAAATACAAATCAAATCAATATCTTGAGAATTATTCTGCACGAAATGATTAGTTCACACAATACTAAGATACCTAG
This sequence comes from Popillia japonica, assembly GCA_004785975.1. Classification (NCBI taxonomy): domain Eukaryota; kingdom Metazoa; phylum Arthropoda; class Insecta; order Coleoptera; family Scarabaeidae; genus Popillia; species Popillia japonica. The sequence goes on from SMLS01063802.1 coordinate 7,810, forward strand.
TTATTGATTTACACCTGTATGAACGGCATTAGGTTAATAATGATTAATCATCTCCGGTCCCTTATAAGAAAAGTTTTAGTTGACCTTTTTTGTCGTCTGGAAAGGTTTATCGCTTAGAAGTAACTACTTTGATTTTTTTCAAGTTTGCGAAAGTATTAATCACACATCCTTAGCGATCACAAGTGAAAATATGAAATTAACAACAAATATTTATAATCTCACTGTAAACGGAGCTCCTTCTGTTTCAACATCATTTGCGATTAGAGGAATTTCATTGGAAGATTGTGTTGTAGTCGTTCTTGAGTTTACTATTCGTATATCCAAGCCACCACTCGTGGTGCTGTCTGCGTTGTCTTCATCGTCATAATCATCTTCATCTGGTGGGAATGTAGGAAGTACTACAGAAACTCTGCTTTCTACAGTGCCTCCACTGCCGCCACTACCACCTCCACCGAGACCATTTCTTAAAATTACGCGGCCCACTACACTAAATAGTTGACTGGTAATGTTTTGCACTACATTGTCTATAACCTGTAAAAAGATATTGATTATTAACAAGTTTTGAAAGAGAAAGATCGAGGAGACTACACATCACTCTGGCTATCTTTTATAGTTTTCTGATGAAGATAAAGCGTCAGAAAAGTATTTTAATTATTAGTGTTAATCAACATTCAGGACTAGATTGGAGCAACTCTCAAAGTTTGTGCAAATTCCAAAGACTACTTTTGTGTTAAATATTCGTCGGCCGTTCGTATTTTTGCATTTGTACTTTTTCAAAAAAAATGATGTATAAATGAATAAATAGAGAATTAATTATAAAGTAGGTATCCTAACGAATTTTAATCTAGAAGTAATAAACAAAACTATTTATATATTTACCTGAAATAATTGGGGGCAGAAGCGACGTAGTATTTGGACTTTCTGATTAAACGTTGACACCAACGCCGTTGTATTGAGTGATCCTCCGGCACTGAATCCCAAGTTTCCCTGTTTGAGTTGACCAAACAATCATTAAAATATTTAGATCTAATAGGTAATCATACACGTACTTCACTGAATGGTAGATATCGTATGTCGACCTTAGACTTTTAACGATATCTTTGGCGAAATATGATGAGTTAAACCAACATTTTGAACTTTACACGTATATAGACCATTATCCTTATGAAGTGATTGAGAAGAAGTGATGAATAACTAGGTATTGTTGGATACCGATACAAAAAATAAAATATAAAGTAATTTTTACAATTATCTAATTGTTAATCAATACTTAAAGGAAAGCAGTCCATCTCATTGTCAGTTGGAACCACTGTAATATCAAAGTTAGTATTTAATCTAAAATTAAGTTATATTTAAGTAGTTTACTGTTTGATAGGTACCTAAGAGTTTGTTAGTCACAGAGATATAATTTCTATGCATGTAAATGTCTATGATATACAAAATATGTATCTTATCTCAAACATATTCACACGAAATGATCAAGTTATGTTCTGTGATTTACGAATAATTTTATAGCAGTGTAACCGTGACGTTTTGCAAGCATACCCACTTCTAATTTGGCGCTATAACACAGAAATAAAAAAAATACACGCACGCAGACTGCTTAAAGATGAGATATAAAAACATATAGGGATATTATAACTCAAAGTTAATAGTTTCCAAAATGATGTATGTAACTCAATTTGTGAATACTGGTTTTCAATGACATATATATTAAAAACTATTTTTATTAATAGTCCTACACATTATTTAGAATTATCTATACATTGTCATCTTATATTTAGAGATTATAGTCGACTATATTTAGCCCAAAATTATGATTTTGGTATGAGCTGTAATTGGTTTCAATTTATATGTACACACGCTGCAAGAGAATAACTGTTTTCATTCTATGCATCGATCGAACTGTGAGTGTTGAGGCTTACAACATTTAAAAGGTACGTGTTGAATGAAAACAATAAAAAGAATTATTGAGTACCGGGAGCTTTATTTTGCTAAATTAACAAAATCTACTGAACTCTAAGTATATTAACCTAATAAAAACATTCACAAAAAAGATGCTTTTGGCACAGTTGATGTAGGTTTTATGGCGAGCAAGCTGTTTCAGATGGGTGTACGGGGTAATTTACTAGACCGGCTCCAGTCAAAATTATAAGGGAACATAACTTAAGCTTTATGAACTAAACATGTTTATAATATCACAATTTTTGATAAAACATTTAATAAATTAGGAATTTTATAATCCATAGGATTACGCCTGAAATGTGTACATACATACATATTAAAGTAAACTGGAACGAAAAAATATCAGGACACGTGTAGCCAAAGTAACGGGAATCCACATCAAAATACATATACCGCAGGTTCACTCTTAATATCAGGATCTCCCTTTTTACGAAAGATAGAGATTTGATTAAATGAGATGAAATTCTCCTAAGGTAAAATGGTATTGAACCCCATTAAAACCTTTGGATATTTAACGTGGTTTAGACGCTGTACCAAAAAAAGTGAATTTTAAGAGGAACTTGAATTTAATTTGCATAGATTCTTTAGATATGTCATCGTAGTTGAGTCAGTCAACTTCATTTTTTCTTATAGGGGTCCTAGTTGGCCATGACACATTTAAAAAGAGATTTTTTTCTCTTTGCAAAAATGTGAAATTTGACATACCTAATATGAAAACTAATGACGAAAAACCAAAACCAGTTTTATTCTTTACGCTAGTAGGTGCGAGCATCGGTCGTTCACTTTGTCAGTAAACGGTTTTGTACACAAAACAAAATAAACAAAACTTACTACTAATAATTATTATTAACGTATGTAGAAGCCTTTAAAGATAATTACATTTTAAATTAAACAAAATCAAACCAGGAATTGCAAAAGATGTTTAAGCACTTGATCATTATTTTCTACCATGGATCTGCAAATCGTAGCTTTAACCGGCGTGTAAAATACGCCTTGGCATATCTGGAAATGCTTGAATCTCGTTTTCACGAAGTTCATTTACGTTATCGTACGTTGCGAAAACCCCACAAAAAAACTCTAACGGTCTCAGATTCGAAGATCGTGGTGGCGAAGCAATCGGTTTACGAGTTCCGATCTACCTATTACTAAAATACTCAGTCAGATAATTAGTTACAATTCTTGAATTATTTGTTAGGGCGCCAACCTGATGAAACCAAATATAAACAGCCTGCGCTAAAGATAATTCATCTAGCAAGTCTCCAATGTTGCTTTGCAATAAATGCAGATAAACGGGCGATGTTAGTATTTCATTAAAACTAGAGGAACAATTAATGCCGACGCTGGTCAGCATCAAGATGCTGCAGCAAACTTGTCATTATCCTCGCATTGGCTAGTGTACCATTCACAAACATCTCTTCCATGCATCAATGTATGTATACAGGCTGATTCATTTTCGATCCTCACGATTGCGATCTCGCTTATTATTGAAAACGGTAGGTTTAAATTTGGCAAAGTTGCTAAATTTTGTGGTTATTATGATTCCGAAAAGAAAGTAGACTTAGAACAAATGACGTTCGAGATTTAAAAAAAAACCTATAATCTCATTTTCTTATTTTGCTTGTAGCACTTTTATTTAGTCTTGCAGCGAAAAACAGAAAACACATTCTCAACGCCACTTTTGCTCCTCTGTCTAATTGTGCACTTAAAATTTTTATACGACGTTTCGTTTTTTCTGGATCATCATCAACTATTTATTACTTACTACTATTATTTCTTATGGGCACCATATTGAATTTTGACATGACCATGTGTCATATGTTGAAAAAAAAATTGATATCGTGTTTTACAACTTGCAGATAATTCAGCCGACAATTCAAAAATATAATAGGACGTTGGCGCAGTATTGAACTGATCAGGTTAGCGCCAGTCCTACGATGACTCTACAACAACTCTAAGGCGACCTTTGATGGTTTGTTGCAATTTACACGTATAGTGTCGTGCATCGACTATGTTCGTACCGACTTGTCAAAAGTTGCTCCTCAAAGTGAACGAAGACGACAGGATCGTAGTCTAGTCGGTGCACAGTCCCATAGGTGTGAATAGAAGCGCTCGCGTTCGTTTAATTTATATGTAGGTATATCTATTTTTATGACCTTTTTTAACTTATCTTATTTTCCTGATAGTTTTTCCACTTTTTTAGGTCAATTATAACATTCCAATTCGAACAAAGATCAAATTTATTAATTTATATGGAAAAGTCGTTTTTGGGATTTAGAATAACACGACACGGTCCGTGCACGGCCTATGCACGACCCTATATGTGTGAATTAAGCTTAATACCGTTTTATTCTTTAAAACTATGTCGCTTAAGGATCTCTGTCACTTCTCTTGTTTCTGTTAACTTTAGTATTCCTTTGGAATTCCCGTAAATTAGGACTTTAAAAACTAATGCAAACAATATTATGGTTTAAATAATAGAATGAGTGATATGCACAGCAAACCTGTAAGAGGCAGAGAGTATTGGAGGATAGATCACAGTGCAAGCAATCAAGGATAAGTTTAATAACTTATCTACGAATGTTATGTGACAATACAACAGTGACTGTATTTGGAAGAAGTCCAAATATACATAATTTATTATCCAATTCAGTATTATTATTATTATTATTATTACCAACAGTAAGTAGTAAGAAACAATAACCAACAGTTTTCAATTAGGCAATTTCAATTAGGCAGAGTAGCATGCTTTTAAGGGATGATAGCTACAACGATTTAGAAATAAAAACATATAATACACCTTGGGTCTATCTGTAAGCGTAAACGAGAAAAAAAAATATTTCTCATGTCACAAACTTCGACGCATACTGTACCTACAGCGCTAGCCGATCAGTGCAGGATTTACCTGACGATTACAGGCGTGTGTTTTTGCAAATGGGCAACACATCGAGCCTTTCCTGTAATACATTTTCTCCTGTCTCTCAAAAAAGTCCTTTTTAGGACCACCAATTTATCACAAATAAAAGAAAAGAACTCAATTTTGTAGTAGCCTTTACGAAAGAGCTTAAAGCGCCCTAGCATAATTGCACTATTCTTAAATTTTCATTTACCGATCGAAAGCTGCTATTAAACACGCCCTTTTCACTCTAACTTCAACATAACATCGATTTTATTGTCATAACATTACTAAAAAAAAACGCAAAGGTAACTTTATTTTTAAAACGTATGGCCATTGACTTCATACGATACAATGGGTCTAATGTAGTTCAAGGTCGTATTAACATATAATATTTGGCTTGCATCTGCGCTTCTATCGAATACGTGTACAGTATGGTGTAAGAGAAATGACACCACGCTTCAATTTCAAAGTACAGTAGACTCTCGGTAATCCGAACTAATTGAGACCGAAGGTGGTTCGGATTATCAAATTGTTCGGATTATCAACTATACTGCCAAACAACTAAAAATGCAAGTTGTATTGGATACAATAAATAAAACGCGTGGATATTGGAACTCAAACGCAATACATATATTGTAGTATATATGTATATTTCTGTAAACACAAAACTAAAATTCATAATTCTTAATAAAATACATAGATTCATGCATATGTGCATGCACTATTACATATATAAATAGATACATATGTTTGTAATATCCGTAGATGTTTACAGAGATTTATTTAACACGAAAATAATCGGAAATCTTCTTCTGAACTGTTGTGGCAACCCTTTTCTTCAGTGCCAGATCCCGGATTCGTTTCAGTACTAACAATTGTACACATAGAAGAAACTGACACTCCCAATTTAATGTCGTATTACGGGTAACGCCCTTGAGTTTTGTAACTCTGACTTGTATTCTGTTGGCAAGTAGTCGAACTAATAATTCTGTGTTTAAGACAGTTATCAACAGAGGTCATAATTGTTGAACAAAGATAATTATGCATTTTTGTCGTTTTGTTTCAGTAAATAAAAGATTATTGTGTATGTATTTATCATAAATATGTACCTACGTTTGTATGTAGATATGTAAGTACTACATAGTATGTATGTACATATGTATATAAATGGTTTCTTTCTAAAGAACTACGAAGTCTCGGCTTGGAACATGAATTTATTCAAATTGAATTAAAAAGAATAATTAAAATAAAAATTTAATTTTTTTATTTTGAGCGTTCGGATTAGCGGATGTTCGGATTATCGACATTTGGATTATCGAGAGTCTACTGTATTAAATAATTCGTTTTCATCGTTGTTTTCAGTTATTTTCAACTCTAAATTTTTGATATGGTTTTTTGGTTATTTAAGAAGCAATATGGATGAGTTTTCTTGTACAGTTTGACCAAATAAGGTTTTTTAGAAATAATTTTTTTTCTCGTTTACGCTTACAGATAGACCCAAGGTGTATTATATGTTTTTGTTTCTAAATTGTTGTAGCTATCATCCCTTAAAAGCATGCTTTGTATATCGCGGACAGCCTGTATAGCTAAGTGACGCCTCGTACTAATGCTACTGTTCATATTTAGATACGATCCCAAAATTTTAAAACCTCCTCCTATCAATGTTCATTTAAGAAAACTGGTCACCAATGCCGAACATATCGAATTGCCCCATGCTAAACATTTTAATATTTCGTCCACATACATATATTTGACATTTATTTTATGTTCGTTTTAAATTAGTATTTAAATTAACGATTTTCAAATTTTTGTGGCCTTCCTAGACTATATACATACATATGTATACTTCTGTTTTGTATTTATAACAAGATCTATCGAAACATAATATAATAATACCTTACAGTAATATTTGATTTTTACTTTTATTCCAAGAACATAAAGGGACAATCAAATCAGTAAAAAAATAGAGAATACTGTAAATAAAGAGAAAAGTTTTTAAGAAATTAACTTGTCACTTTGGTCTTAAGATTTTATAATATTAAAAATACATTAATTACTAGTTATGTAGTAATTTAATTATAATTAGCGACAAACAATAAATCACAATCCTTTCAGCGTATTAATCAGAAATAGAAAACTAAGTTTTTCAATTTTCAAATGATATAATGTTTCTTATTTATATGCTGTTAAGTTATTATTTATGATATAGTCCAATTTTGCAGTATTTATATTTTATTAATATTTATTTGCATTTTGCAAATTCTTAGAACACAACTTATATCTTCAACGTATAGTTCATATACATTGTTAATCATTGATGACATACATATATCTAAATCCTGTGCCTTCGATTTCATGTAATAGTAGGTAATTGAAATCTATTCGTGTTAATTGTTGCTATTCATGATATAAGATATAATCAACAAATCCCAAGAAAGCATTGTGATCCTCCGTTTCATTTTTTTGCTGTAACACTTTAGACTATACTTTCACTAACTTTCTTTAGTTTAACACCTATCAAGCAAATGTTGTAATATGTTGTTTTGACTTTTGCTTTTGATGATACAACAAGCTGATTTCATAAATATGTAGGTATATATGTATGGATTGCTGTTCTGGTTCTAGAAAGACGGGCGGCTATCAACGAATGCTATATACATATGTACATACATATGTACATATATTACATGTGCCAAGATCATTAAAAATGGTATAGTAGATGAACTAGTATATCAATACTAACGTCGATCATAACTGATATTTAACTCAGATGTATAGTTAAGAAGTCTGTTTGAAATATTTCGTAATAATTATCTCAAAAATGATAAAACTGAAGTATGTATAGCTTGATCAATTAGTTATTAAATAATGACTGAAGAGTCGTAAAAATGCCATTTCAATAAGTCTAAGTAAATGCGTCAAACAATAATATAAAATACTCTATTGCCCTCAATAATAAGATTTTATAAATGATATCGAATATGTATGTATGTATGTACATTCTCGTTCTAAAGTAATGTCTCCCACAGCCAACGGGTTCATATCAATAACGCTTTCCAATGGACGTACTCTACCCGTCGGGCAACCTCGGTTATAGCAAAGCTGGGTAACCGAGGTCGCGCGACGGCTAGAGTACGTCCATTGGAAGACGTTATTGATATGAACCCGTTGGTTGGGGGAGACATTACTTTAGGAAGAGAGTGTACATAGATATATATGTAGGTACCAAGATTTTCAAATTAAATCGATTTTGTCGGTGGAAAATGTACTGTTAGTAAATAAAAAGCCTTGTTTTCTAGCGATTTTCTCTCTCTAAAATGAAGATTGAGAAACTTCTTCAGAAATATGTATATTACTTTAAAACTAGGTTTTTATTTGTCTTCATTCATTGTATTATAATTCGAAAAACATCGTAGGTATGTGTTCGGCTGACACACTAGGCGGGTACATGGAGGAATGCCTTTCAAGGATATCTGATGATAATAAATGCATACTCAAAAATTATACTGAATTTGTTTGGCTTTTCATTTTCAGCGCCGCGCTAAACAACTTCATTATGTCGTGCCATATTTGGATGGTATAATACCGTAATATACAGGAAACAAAATATTTTGATTAGGATGCGTGAACAATGGCAAACAAGTAAAATCAGCTCTCCGAGACTTTTGAAAACGTTGCGTTATTTGCAGTTGTAGCCTTAACTGTGCAAGCTATCAAAAAATTTGCAAGACTTTTTCTGTAAAGCATAAAATTTTCTACAAAATGTTCGGGATAATACTATAAAAAAACTATAACAGATAGAAATCTGTTATAGTTTTTAAATTATACTATTCACAAAGGTGTGATCTTCGAAAAAAGTTACGTTTTCGTGATATTTTTGCTCTTTTTAGATGCAGCCTGCCTTTGCTATCAAAAAATTTGTAAGACGTTTTTGGTAGAGCATGGAAATTTTTACAAAAAAGGCCCGAAGAGCACTATTCTATCTGTTATAATTTTAAAATTATATTATTTACAAAGGTGTTATCTTCTCTGGGTCCCAGAAATTAAAATATTTCGTTCCTTGCATATGTACTATCGCCGCCAAAAGTAGCGAATCAAACTGCAATAAAACGCGTCTATTATAGGCTTTCGGTCAGGTAAAATAACTGGGCAGTTTAGGATAAATTTCTCATTCAAAATATGATTCAAACCATAATTGCAAAAATTATAAAAATGTAGAATAGGACGTGTAACTATGGAACGACTTTTATATTATTTTATTAATATATTCGCCTAATATTTATTTCAAACAGAGCAAAATATACAATGTGTCTGACAGCAAAATGTCTATTATTTCTAAGAATTTTGTGGGTTTTGAACGATTTCGAAATTAAAAATATAAACTTAGCAACATTAACGATACAAAATTCGTTGAAGAACAAGAACTTACGAAGTTTTAGTCGGTTCAATAAATACTGCACTTACATTAATTTAAAGGACATTAGGAATTTAAAGGGATTCGTAGTAAACTTCTTTAAATATGATTTAAATCGTTTCTTAATATCGCTTTCCGAACAATTCTTTGTTTTCTATAAATAAAATTGTGTTACAATATTAAGAAGCGTATAATTTAAAATATGCAAGTGTAAAACATGCATGTTTTACGCTTATAGGTATAATTTACTATCAAGAAACAGAAAAGGGTGCTTGTGTGTACGAAATCTATTTAATAATTCTAGGCACTTATTTATAATATAGAATAAATGCAACAATGGTAAATGATATATATAATAGCTTTGCATTTCTTGCAAATCCTTCTGCCTCAAATTTACCTGCTAGGTAGATCCGTCTCTAATTACAGTCGCCCAGTGCGATTACTCGGATGTTACGCAGGTATACGAAAGGTCATATCGCTTGAAGTCTGATTGGCTACTTTTGGCGGTGACAGTACATACATATGTACATACATATACATATACCATATACCTAGGCAATAAAAAATATTAACTTAGTTTATTGAAAGTTTTCGTTCAAAATGGGGCGCTCTACTCTTGTGGAATACAGGGACATGATCATGTGTTCCGACGAAGTCATTCAAGTTCTTCCAAAGCTCAACGCATCTATCGAGAGAGATGCCCATTAAGGCAAGTTCCTAATGTTAGGACATTTATTGATGTCCATAGGCGTTTGGGGGAAGATGGTTGCTTTAAAAAACCAAAATATGAATCTGGGGCTAACAGACATACTGTTGCAAATGAAGAAACTATTTTGCAAACAGTAGAAAACCATTCTGGAATAAGCAACAGAAGAATAAGTGCAGCTGTAGCGAATGTCAATCGTGAATCTGTTAGGAGTCTTCAAAGAACAACTTCTTCTTCCATTTCATTTCTAAAAAATCCATCGCCTATTGAAACAGGATTTCCTACCGCGTTTACAATTTTGCGAGTGGTTGCAAAATGAAGGGCAAAACTCTCTTACCGATGAAGCAGGTTTCAGTCGTGATGGCAATTGTGTAATTGGTCAATTTCGAATGCCCAGACGATTGACAGGCGAACTCTATCGAAATTTTTTGGAAAATAAACTGAATACTTTATTAGAAGATGTTCCATTGAATATTATAATAAGGATGTACTACATGCATGACGGAGCCCCAGTTCACTATACTAGCAGAGTAAGGGAATTTCTGCAAACGAAATTTGGAAATATGTAGGTGGATTGGTCGTGGGGAACCTATACCATGCCCAGTTCGTAGTCCCGACCTTAGTCCCCTCGATTTTTCAGTTGGCGATTTATGAAATGTGAAGTGTATGCAGAAAAAAATAGGAAGAACAATTATGGTATAGAATTGTCGAGTCTGCTGATAGATTTCGTAGTAATGTTAACATATTTCAAAGATACCGTCAGTCATTAACACGAAGATTGGAAATGTGTATTCAGGAACAACGTCATCAATTTGAACACGTTATGCAGAACTAATATATTTTTAAGGTCGTTTTGTTTAATAAAAGCCTTTTGATTTCAACAGCTTGTAACTTGAAAACAAAAACCAATCGGACATGTGTGTATAGGAACTTTTTTGTTATTTCTTGGTGGTTTGGTGAATTCAACGACTTTCTAGGAAAAGTAAAATAAGAAGGATAACACCATACTACTACGTGTAATGTATTGCGAGATAGCTATGCAGCATATGGAATAACCGGAAAAAATGCTAACAAAAAATAAATCACTCTAATTGCTTAAAGAATGGGATTTTACTATCTATGGAGTCGATGGGTAACAAAAGCGTTGTCAATTGTTGACACGAGTGTCAAAACGACATCATTCACTTTGGAGTTGTATTTTGAAATTAAAACTCAAGTAAACGTAGAGTTCAAACGACTCAAACTGTAGTAGCATGAATTTACAAACAAGAATTGGTTTAGTTAAGTTTTATCATGAATGCGGCAGAAGTTACACCGCTGAATTACGACGATTTTGCACGAGAATGGGTTTGAGAACCCTGAGACCCTGTCAAATGAAATCATGCTGCAAGTTGATACAAGAATCTGATAGAACAGGATCTGTAAGTGACTTACAGAGAGATGAGGAAGACCAAAAATTAGTGATGTCCAAATTGTGGAGATTCTACATGAAAATTAGGACAGAGGTAATCCACCAGCAATCAGCAGTGCAAACGCAATTTTCTAACGATGCCGGTGCCGTATACCACGATTTGGAAAATTTTGCGCAAAATTCAAAAAATGTATCCATATAAACTGAAAATGCTATTTGAATTAAAGGGGGCAGATTTGGCTACTGGATATGATTTTTCTTTACGAGTAATGGCTCAGATAGAAATTGAACCCGATAGGTTATCCCGTACTTTATGGACAGCTGAGACACATTTTACACATTTTATTGACTCAATGCTCAAAACTGTAGGTAGAATCTGATCTGTAGAAAATCCATAAGAAGGTCACAGCTGATTTTATCATTGGTCCATATTTCTACGAGGAAATGCAGAATGGAGAAGCCGTATCAGTATCTGTTCACGGTGAATGATACTTGCAAATGGTTAGAGATTATGCTATTCCACAGCTATAAAACGAGCACTACAAAAATGAAAAACATCATTTACATTTTTCGACCAGTCAAAGAATTGTTAACCAACGTTTTCTAGATTGTGTGTTAAACAGTCATTTCGCAAATTCATGGCCACCGAGATCTTCTCCCAGCGGCTTAGTGGCTGTGGGTTTATTTAAAAAGTATAGTATTTGAAAGACGACCAACAACGCTACAGGAACTAAAACACAATATTATGGAGCCAATTGGTGCAATTGAATCAGAATGTTATGGAATACTGTATACAATTTGGAGAAAAGGTTGGTAATATTACAACAAACTGTCACATTGAGCAATTGCCGTAGATGGTTTTGGGCATACTACATTCTATTCTCTAAGCAGTTAGATTTCGTTTATTTTTTATTATTAACTTAATTTGGTAAAAAGTTACAATAATTTAAAATATAGGAGTATCTGTTACTTTATGATAACCCTGGCTGATTCATTTTCGATCCTCACCATTGGGATCTCGCTTATTATTGAAGATAGGCGACAGGTTTAAATTTGGCAAAGTTGCTAAATCTTGTGGTTATTGTGATCCTGAAAATAAAGTAGACGTTGAACAAATGACGTAAGTACGAGATTTTCGAAAAAACGGAAAAATCCCATTTTCTTATTTTGCTTGTAGCACTTTTATTTGGTCTTGCAGCGAAACACTAAAGACACATTCTGAAGGGCACTTCTGCTCCTCTATCTATTGGCGTTATTTAAAATTTTTATGCGACGTTTTGTTTTCTCTGGATCATCATCAACTTTGTTATTTCTTATGGGCGCCATATTGGATTTTGACCCAGCTAGAAAGATTTCCTTTTTCTGATTTCAACTACATGTCATATATTGACAAAAAAAATGATATTGTGTGTTAATTGACGAAGAATCTTGAGATTAAATAAGGTAGCTAGCTATGAAATTTCGAACTGTCAATAACTTAAAATTGAGAATTGTGTAAATGAAAATCGATGTTAAATAAGGTAGCCATGGAATTTTGACCTGTTAATTATCGTTGCGTTATGTTGCGTAACGGACAGATGGCGTGAGAAGAGAAGCAAAGAGAACCAAGATATATTATGTATTTTCTATTCATTGAAGTCAAATACAACAATAGCGATTATTTAGAATTCTACCCTATTTCGATTAAGCTTTCAACCATAATAATTATAATAATTCATGCCTTCACATCCCCAACAGCTTGCACCAATTACAGAGGCCATCGGCTGGCCATGAGTTACTATTATGCCTGCGGTTGTGGACCGACTTAAGATGTTGCATATCCGCATTTGCCATGGAATCTGGGAAACTATAGAAAACCAAATTCAGAAAGAACATACCGGGCTTCGAAGCCACCACTGCCGGGCTGGGAAACGAGCGCACTAGACTCTGCGCTACTAGCAGGCCTGTTAGTATTTCGATTCATCTGACAAGATGATTGTATTGAAAAACTCTTCGTCGTCTTCAAATTTTTTCAGTAACCAATTGCAATATTCCATTTATCTTAAATTATCACCAGGTAGTAAACTATGACTAACATGTATGGTTTCAGTTTATTTCGACATAGTTCTCCGCGATTCATATTCGACTAAATTTCTGTCAAGATATAGAAAAATGGTACGATATGTTTGTCGTTGTTCAGGATACAATTGTAAATATCTTGTACTCGCTATTTTAACATTCCGGTTTCATTGATAAGAAGTACATAACATATCTCGTTTCTCTTCGTTGGTATACACTATTTGTGCGCTACTAACCCAACGAGAATTGACAGCTCGTAATTTCTAGCTACCTTATTTAACATCGATTTTCATTTACGCGATATTCAATTGTAAGTGATATTCAATTGTAAGCGATTGGCAGTTTGAAATCTCAAATCAGATTCTTCGTCAATTAACATACAATATCAATCTTTTGTCAACATATGACGCATGATTGAAATTATAAAAAAAAATATTTCTAGCTGTGTCAACATCCAATATGGTGCCCATAAGAAATAACAAAGTTGATCCAGAGAAAATGAAACGTCGCATTAAAATTTTAAGTACGCCAATAGATAGAGGAGCAAAAGTGGCCTTCAGAATGTGTCTTTGTCGCTACAAGACCAAATAAAAGTGCTACAAGCAAAATAACGAAATGAGATCTTTCCGTTTTTTTCGAAAATCTCGAACGTCATTTGTTCTACGTCTACTTTATTTTCAGGTTCATAATAACCACAAAATTTAGCAACTTTGCCAAATTTAAACCTATCGCCTATCTTCAATAATAAGCGAGATCGCAATGGTGAGGATCGAAAATGCATCAGCCGTATATTGATCTGTTTTGCAATGCTGTTTTGCGTTACACTATCGGAGTTTTACAATATCTTTGTAGAATTTGTGGGTGTTTAGTATTCAAATTAAAATACAGGGTAACTTTCACATATCACATACTGCGTTAAGTTATCTATCATATTATATAACACTTTGCAAGTTTTTTGCCGCGTCATAGTAATATAAATATATATAATACAAAGTATCAAATAAAACAAGACACAAGAATAAATAATCAGAAGACAACGATAAATCTATATGTTAGTCATGTCATACTAAAAGCGAAGACGTTCTGACAGAAGATAAAATGGAGCTTCTTTTCCTCATTTATTTTTTTTTGTGCTTTATTTATTATATATATTTTATTTTTTGTATTGTATATATGTACGTACATAGTTACACTACCACGACGCGGCCAAAACCTGGAAGCCGTCATAATCGAGACTCGGACGGTGAAAGCCTTCGATACCGTTTAAGTTGTCTATTGATTTATCGAAGAATAGCTTGTCTAATTTTAAAATCTTCAGATGTTGTTTCTTATTACATACAAATTTGAATATTAGTTGAACTATTTATATCAACTTATCACTTTATCTAATCGCAGAAAACTCTCACAACAGCAGAATAAATTGCAGATATACAGAGGTATATGATAGGGGAGATAACAGGGTAATAGAATAATTCCTTCGTTTAAAAAGAGTTACATACTATGTTACTATGTACTAGTTACCGCGCAATTTATAATATTTACATCAAATCAAATTTTTAAAAACCGCGAATGGGTGGATAATAAAACGCTGCAATAGATAGTGTACACTGTTAAATAAATAATAATATATAATAAATTTTATAGAAAAAATAATTTATTCAATGAAACAGGAAGATGTGAATATATAACGAAGGAGAAAAACTTGTTAGCAATCATCGTGCCTATGCAGATAATTCTCCTGTGTATGATACATGATGTAAAGTGTCTTTGTTAATTTTTATAGAAGTGGTACTGGTAAATAATTTATTATTGTATTCAAAATATAATATGTCAACTTGATCTAGTTCTAATTTGTAATATAATATAGGTAATACAAAATTGAATAAAAAATACGGAGGAGGAGGTGAATTGAAATGAAAAAACTAGCTTCCAATTATATTGATCCCGAAGGTTAATTCTTAATAAGGATTCCTTACTTAAATACGTGAATAATTTTACAGTCTATGATATACAAAAATTGTTTTGCAATTATACATATATGTATCTAGTAATTGCAATATCTAAATATCGCGTAAAAGATAAATACATAATCCAGTATATAGAGGATGGCGCACTAGCGCGTGGAAGCTCGATATATCCGACATTATA
>SMLS01063805.1:0-23250 GCA_004785975.1 Popillia japonica
AAGTGCAACCATACCTATTCGGGCACATCAGTCCATGATAGATTGCAAATATTTACAAAGTTTCTCTCTAAACAGAGAATATTGATACTTTTCTATACAGTATGGTAAAATGTGGTTCTTAACACTAACATTAATGATAACAAATCGCGTAATGTTCTCGTTGGATTAACAGTTCCAATAATTCTATATACATATGTAGGTATGACAAATCAGAATTCGAATTATTTTGTACAAAGTGTGGCTACAAAAAAGTAGTGAGGAATTTTAGCTAACAAACCCGCAGTATATTTGAGGCTCTTTGCAAATTTAGAAGATTCCAAATTGTTTTTCTGTAATTGTTGCTATGTGGTCCACAAACTGATAATATTGTTCTTGGGTTTTTTCTCTTATGAGATCCAAATTGTTTCATTATTTCACAACTTCTGAACAGTAGAGGTCTTCATCAAGAAGTCACTTCAGTGTTTAAACAAAGATGTTATCAAATGTATTCAAGGTCTATATTCGTAGCTATCACATGATTCTACTGATAATGAAGGCACCCAAAATTGAAAAAGACCTATTTTATGCTTGGAAATATTCTTATCTTCCTCTAGTTAATCTTCTACGTGTGAAACATAGTGAATCCAATGTTGATACATCGAAACAAACTGTTTCCACAAGAGATACTAAACCAATAAAGTAGCACCACTTACGCGATAGTTTAATTCCAAAACAAACACCCGTTACTAAAGTAATTCAGAGTGAACGAACAGAAAACTAATAAGGGTTGTACCGACTACATTTTGTTCTAATTAATAACTCTTATATGTTTGCAAATGACTTTTATTTTCCGTTATATGTACTATATAATGAAACATGTTCCAAATCTGCTGGGATATTTTTCTTTCCTTTGTTATATAAAATTAACCTACTTTTATTGCGTCTTATTTTCATCGGCAGGCTATATAGGAGAGGGTCGTAGAGGGTGTACTGTTATTGACCATAGGGAAGTAAAATAGCGTGTAGCGGACTTTCTTAAACCGGAAGTTCTATTCCACTAGGTCAGTCAAATAGCCCTTGTAGAGTTCTGAAACGTTTTTGCCGCTGACCGAGGGAGAATGTGCTTATATATTCTGTAAGTGCTTGAAGCGAGTGTTCCGATTTTTTCATGCCTTATTTCTTCTTCACACGAAGTATGTGTGTGCAAGGTAATATGATAATTATATTAAGAGTACACACTTTGTAATTTTACCGCGACAACTGATTGTACAATCTCAATCAAATTACTCATTATAATTAATTTGAATTGAGCGAAGCTTTTTGAAAATACTGCTTGATTTGCCTTGATCGGCTAACGAATGGTTTTTAAGAAAATGTTCTTAACATTAAATAAGTATTGGAAACTTTGAAAATCATAAAGAAACCAGATGTTTTTAAAGCTTTAAACGTAAATACAGGATTAACAGAGGTTGGTAGAAAATAGCACAGCTACTATCTAAAACTAAAATCTATGAGAGCAAGAACACGGAGAAAAAATTCAACGGAATCAAGAAAAAAATTGAATAGCTACACTCTCAGTGATTATTGTAACGTAGATTGTTTTTGACATAATAAATAACAAACCAACAAATTATCTAAATGATAGCCAGCCTAGTCAGTTATGTAGGTCACATGAAACCGTAAGTGTTTACAGCCTACTAAGATTTGCTTCTTTAGCATATCCGATTTCAATAAGTTCAAATTTCTCCTAAGTATTTGAATATGCGATGCTTTCGAGGCTACTCGATCATCTCGAACGTAATAATATTATTGTTGATAGACAGCATGGTTTTCGACAGGGACAGTGCACTATTTCAGTGGTGCACTTTTTCATAATAGTATATTATGACACTAGTGCATAATCAAGCTTTTAAAGCACGAGTAACGAGTTTAACGTTATGAGTGCTTTAAAAGCTAATTATGCACTGTGTCATACGATATTTTTTAGTATAAATGCAACAATAATTTTAACTAGAAGAAATCAAATCAATAATTTCAATACATTTTATCGAGTGATATGTGTCTCTATATTATGTCATTTGACATTTCACTTAATTATTAAACATCATTGTTGTATTAATCATGTCGACAGAAACTCAAAAACTAACTGCTGAAGCTGAATTAAGTTTAATACCTGCAAAGTCCAAATAATAATTCAAATCTATAATCAATAATTCCAATACATATTATCGAGTGACATGTATACCTATATGTCATTTGACATTTCCTGACATTTCACTGGACTATTAAACGCTTGGGATTGGCTGTTACCAAGCAACCTTTATACGCACGCGTGCGATAAACGCCCGATTATGCACGCTTATGGGTGTGTTTTAATTGGTTTATGATGCATGCATACTAAAAACGACATTATACAGTCACTTGGCCGTAGTGAGTGTACGACGGGTGTTTTCTGCGATCTTTCTAGAGCATGTGATTGTGTGGATCATGGCATTTTGTTGGATAAGCTGGAGCATTGTGGCGTTCGGGATGGTCGCAAGCTGGTTTACTTCATTTTTAACCGGGAGACAGCAATTTGTTAAAATTTTGCACAAATCACCAAACAACGTCTTAAATCACTGTTCTTCTTTATATTTACCTGTTACTTACCTGTTAATTTTGGGTCCTGTTTTGTTTTTCATTTTTATAAATGATATAGTGGATTTCATTAACTATTCTTTGTTTATTTATGCAGACACATCTGCAGTTGTTACAGGAACTGATCCTATTTATGTGCAAAACAGGGCAAATGTGTTATTGGTAGAACTGCATCAATGATTTGCTCGTAATACACTGCATCTAAATGTTTCAAAGACAAAATTATACAGGGTTTCCACGGCCGAGTGGGACATAGGGAGAATACATAAAATTGGTTATTATCTCCCTAATATTACATTATCCGAATTTAAGTGCCACATATTATAACTGGGCTAACAGTGAACATTTCCACAATCATAATACAAAGAAAGGAATTTTAATAAAGCCAGAAAATTGGCCACTTGTACCTAGTGCATATATCACATGTTAAAAGCCTTATTAGGAATTTACGTGCAATAGATTTTAAAATAATAATTTTATTAAATTGATTTTCTTTGCACTATGATTGTGGAAATGTTCATTCTTAGCACAGTTACAATATGCGGTATTTAAATTTGGGTGAAGTGGTATTATTAGGGAGATAATATTCACCGAAAACTGATTTTATGTATTTTCCCTATGTCCCACTCGACCGTGGATACCCTGTATGTTTAGTAGATATGTTTTTCTGGGTCTTGTCGCGTAAGTATTCTTTGTCTTGACGTTTCGCTGATTGTGCTATCAGCTTCTTCAGAAGTTTTCTAAAGACTGATCTTGTCGTCTTTTACTTCTAGTTATACATATATCCCATTTCCGTTCTGCATCGCAGATCCGTAACCGATTCGCTCCGTTGATCCATAACCGTACCTGTTCGATGAACTGCACTATTTCTTGTATGACGATCTCATAGTGCTAACTTCCAGGTAGTGCTGAATTTGTATCCGTCTTCACGATTAAAGTTGTTGTTATTGTTTTTCATTATTTCTACAGACTCGCGTATTATCCTCGGATGGTAATGGCTAGTTCTGGCTAATACCTTCACGTCGCTGTAGCTTATGCTGTGGTCTCCTTGTTGCTGCAGATGTTCCGCTACTGCAGATTTTTTGCTATGTCCAAGACGTGCGTCTCTCTCGTGTTCCTTCACTCATTGTATACTGCGTCCCGTTTGGCCGATGTAGCTCTTCCCGCATTGACAATTCAATTCGTATATGCCTTTAGTTAGTAGTTTCGGCAACGCGTCCTTGTGGAGAGGAATCATTTGTCACTGTGTTGAATCGAGTGGTGATGTTTCTTTTCGCTAAGATCAACATAACATGAAATAACCAAGAAAGATATATTAGTATCCTTTGACGTGGAATCACTATTTACCAACGTACCAGTGCAAGAAACACTACAGATCATCAGGCAACAACTACTACCAAAAGGGTTACAACCCGATTAAATTGACTTGGCGAGACTCTGCCTTACTTCAACCTACTTCTTGTTGAACGAAGAATTCTACGAACAAGCGAGTGGTGCTGCAATGGAATCTCCTCTATCACCTGTCATCGCCAACATCTTCATGAAAGTATTCAAACAAGAGGTAATTGAATCTAGTAAATTGAAACCTAAATGCTGGTACAGATATGTAGATGACAGCTTTGTCATATGACCGCACGGACGGAAAGCACTGGATGAATTCATGGAACATATCAACAGGAAACACTTAAACATCAACTTCACGACGGAAATCGAAGAAGACGGCACCTTACCCTTCCTAGACGTCCTAGTGCAACATACTGACAACAATAGATTAGGCCACAGTGTATATCGTAAGAAGACATACACAGATCTGTATCTGCATGCAACATCTCACCACCATCCACAGCAGAAGAAGTCCCTCATCAACACATTATTGAACATCATAGACAGAGTGAAACCCAACACGTCAAAACCGCTCTGCAGAAGAACGGCTACAGTGAAAAAGACATACGGAAACCTGAAAAACAGATAAACAATGAGGACCGACAAGAACCAGCAGGATACGCATACCTACCGTACATACCCGGAGTCAGTGACAGATTTAAAAAGACCTTAGAGAAAAGAAACACCACCACTCGATTCAACACAGTGACAAAAATAGAACAACTACTTCCTCCCAACAAGGACTCGTTGCCGAAACTACTAACTAAAGGCATATACGAATTGAATTGTCAATGCGGGAAGAGCTACATCGGCCAAACGGGCCGCTGTATACAATGCAGAGTGAAGGAACACAAGAGAGATGCACGTTTTGGACATGTTTCTGCAGTAGGGAAACATCTGCAGCAATAAGGAGACCACAGCATAAGCTACAACGACGTGAAGGTATTAGCCAGAACTAGCCATTACCATCCGAGGATAATACGCAAGTCTGTAGAAATAATGAAAACAATGGCAACAACTTTAATCGTGAAGACAGATACAAACTCAGCAATACCTGGAAGTTAGGACTACGAGATCGTCATATAAGAAACGCTATACGGTTATGGATCAACTGAGCGAAACGGTTACGGATCAACGAAGCGGAACGGTTACGGATCGGCGATGCAATACGGAAATGGGATATATAATTAAAAGCAAAAGACGACAACAAGATCAGTCCTTAGAAAACTGAGAAGCTGATAGCACAATCAGGGAAACGTCAAGACAAAGAATACTGACGCGACAAGACCCGAAAAAAGATATCTACTATGGATTACGGTCGTGAAAGCCTACACTCAACTAGTTACATATATGTTGATTCATACGACGAGGTATAAACTAAATTTAGATGTCAATGTCTCCGTAAACAATGCTTTGTTATTGCCTAAGAAAAGAGGTAAAATTTCTTGATATTTTTCTGGGTGAGACTTTAAACTGGGAGAAACATTGTACCGATGTTATCGTTAAAATGAACAAAGCTTGCTACCAAATTAGAAACTTAAAAAGTATATTACCATTAGGTGCTGTATTGTCTTTTTATTATAGTGAGGTTTATTCTCCGTTAAAGGTTATAGGGGTTACCGGGTCATGCACACGGCGTTTTTTTAGCTCAGAAAAGAATTATCAGATGTATTGCTAATATAAGGATGATTGAATTCTGTAGACCTTTTTTCATTAGCTTTAAATTACTTCCTGTGCCAGCAGTTTATATTTTTGAAGTTCTCACTTACATATTTAATAATAAAAGGAGTTTGTCAAAAATGGGGAAAACTATGACTATAACACTAGGAAAAAAGATAATTACAGACACCCCTTCAACAAATTTAATGTAACCAGGCGTGCACCATCTTCAGTGGAAGTAAGGCTATTCAAACTCCTGCCAGAATCCTCCTGAAATTAGTAATACATTAAATGATCCAATCCCTAAGTTGACTGGTCTGGTGATATTGTCTGGTGAATATTGAAAGTCGACTTTTATCACAGTGATCTCAACTCTTAATACAATACGTATAACATAATTTCCTCAACCTCATATTTCTAGAATTTGATGACAGGTCTTTTATGCGTGACAGCGACAAGCTGCAGAAATTTTGGAAAATAATGCCGTTATCTTAATTAGTCTGTTGTTAAATACAGATTGATTTGATACGTATAAGTACGACAATCTATATTATTTACATTATTATTGCAAGAAGTAGGAAATGTGGAGTAATGCTTCATTAAATTTTTACAGCAACGCTTATCCAATCCCTTTTATTACTAGGAATGTCAGTTACACGTACGTCAGCGTCCCGCTTAAGTATTTAACTCTATTCATTCACCTCTCTCTGTACATATCGACCCTTTAACTTGATGACAGAAAAACTAATGAAATTTTTATAAGGCAAATTTATGCTATCGAATATCTGTAAATAACGAGGTCATTATTGCAATTCTGCGCTATTTCTAAATAAGATTGACACAAAATCTATTAAATAAGTATTTGTTCGAGTAAGTGTAAATAAATTACTTTTACCAAGATACCTAAAAATCTTTTAAAGCTGTGATGTAATTATTTCAAACGTAAAGTTAGATTCATATCTCTTCTATTTTACCTTCACTTGAGAGTTATACTTTACTTATCTGATTTGTTTTGCGTGCTAACGTTGCATTAAATTTGCAAGTCGGTCGTGAATCAATTGTAACGGTTATAACTAAGCTTCAAAATATAGTATCAAGAGCTAAAGCATCAAAGATTGTAAAGGGGTGAATTCTAGAATGTTCATAAAAAAACTCGCATCTAGATATCTAGTTTGGCTCATGATAATTAAGTAATAGCTAAAAATAAACATGAGTTCATGAACCTATATTACGTGCATGATAGATTCGATGAAATAAATAACCCTAAATTAAGACAATCAAGGATTACATTGTAAAGGGTTTATTCCAAAAATGTCAAACGTTTGGTTGCCATGTCTTGTACCTAATCTTAAGTTGTCAAGGTTTTGTATACCTTGAAGTAAGTATAGGCACATAAATCTCTAAGAGTTATTGTGTTCATGTTAATTTTATTCCTTCACAAGGTTAGATGGAAAATGCGAATTCTAATGTGAAAATCGGTATTTAATTCAATTTGAAAATGAAAAGATGTTCCTCTGATGTGTGTATGTCTATATTTAGCACAGATTTAGATTCAGGTTAGATAAGAATGCAGCAGACAATGGGCAAAATGCAAGTGTCTCTGCACCTCAATACATTTTCAATGATGTACTTTGCATTGTGGTTGTACATACAGGAGATGACTAGTTTAATTCTTCTGTTTCACAATGATTTAAAAATACAATAAATGTATACGCAATTGTGGTTCAATCTGTAGCGGTTGTTTATAGTTTCTCTGCGAATGAAAGTAAATTTATTTAAATGTGTTTTGTTTAATAAAATGTGTTAATTAATAACAAAAGTTTATCTATCCGGCGCCTCCACCATATTGTATTATTATGGATATGTGTACTATCTCAATGTGACCGGCTATATACAGTGTGGAAAAAAGTATGGGCTACCCCTAATAGTTTGGTAGCCTTCAGGTTTTACGGAAATCGCTTGAATACGTCAATTTAGTTTTTCAGTTTTCAACATTTTGACATAATTATTTTGTTTTTTTTTATTGACATCTGTCAAAAATATGACATCGTCGACATTTTTCCTAAATGACAGTATATGGCATGCGATAGATCATTTGAAAGTTCTTGCTTCAGTTTACTTAGTATGTTTCTAGATTTTTATGCGATTCTGTCACTCCTTTTCAAAATGGCGGCCGTTCAATAGTGAAAATTATCTTAAATTGTCTCCCACTAAAAGAATAACTTATTCTTGATTTATCAGAGGAAAGCAAACTATTGAACCTGGTTTAATTATCAACGCGTAACATTAAATAAAACCAAACAAAGAGCAATCAAACAATCACAAAACTAATAATAAAATAAGAACGATATGTTGAGAATAAAACACATGAATAGAAACAACTTATTACAGTAAATGCTGAAAGTGATCACTGTTGAGAACTTGGGAGTGTCAAACCAAACACAAACAAAGATTAACGTCAGTATTGATAAGGTTGAACAATGTTGAGATTTTACTGTCTTTGCGTTGTATCCGAAAATTCCTTTGTTAATAAACCAAAAATGTCGCTCAGTGAAAGAACGGTATTGAAATTCTTATGATGGTTGGTTACAGAGATCGTCGCAGATCTACTAACGATATACTTGAACTTTTCAATCAAATTCATCCAGATCGAACGCCAATTCCACAACCCACCGTTTGCGAAATTTTAAGGAAATATGAATATGAATATGTTAAAAATTTACCTAAAAGTGGATGGCCAAAGGTTGATGAAAATGTTCAACTTGACGTCCTATTAGCTGTTGAAGCAAAAAAAAATGCCACCCATACAAAGTCTGCCTGGTACAAGAGTTAAATGAAGATGATTTCGACCGAAAACTGCAATTCTGCGAAATCATGCAACCATGTAATCAATATGAGAACTTTGCCGCTAATATTTTACTTTCGGATGAAGCAATTTTTTACCTCAACGATACTGTAAACAGGCAAAATTGTTGATATTTGTCTCAAGAAAATCCACATTGGATTCAAGAAACTCAATGTCAATCGCCTTAGAAACTTAATGTATGGGCCGGTATATTAAAACACAGAGTGATGAAGTCTACCTAAATTTTTGCCAGTTTGAACTTTACAGCTTTAATCACTCTGTAACCTGACCACAATAATCCTGATTTGCTCAGTCCAGAAAGCAGAACGTGTTAGACTTTGCCAACAAACTTTAGATATGTTGAATGCTGGAGGCCATCAAATTATTTCTAAAATTGTAGCCGGCGATGAAATGATGATGTTCCCACTCGCCAATAGCCGAGTCTACATAAAGATGAGAAAACCCCTACTTGTGTTGTAAAACAACAAGTAATGAAAAAAGTTATGTACCTACGCAGTATTTTTTAAAAGTAGGTACCTACGGGTTTGGTGAGCGCAATTAAATTAGAAAATCAGAAGACAGTTGCCGCTAAATGGTATGTTGAAAATGGTTTGCCTATTGTGTTCAGTAAAGTGCCAAGAAAAAAGAATCATGTTACATCATGATGACGCGTTGACCCATACAGCATTACCTTGAAAATACCATGAGATCATTTAAAAAATGACTTAAGTATGCCTTGGACAGAAAGTCACATTTGGTAGCACTGACTTTAATTAAAGAATTACAGTAGAATATATGTCACTTAATTTGACAGATCTATAAATTTATTTAAGATATTTCTGATTATCCTTTTGTGCGTTCCATAAATAATGTTCGAACAGGAACATAAAGTTTTTATTGTGGAGAGTTATTTTAGGAATGGAGTGATTAATGATGGACAGTGGTCATATTCTATTCCTTCGTGTATGCAAGAGTTTCGTGATAGATATCCATATTTTCCAGCAGACTACCATACACTGTTGACTAAAATACAGAAGGTTATTCGTACGTTTAGAGATACGGGTAGTGTATCCCGAAAACCAGGTAGCGGTCCACCAACCAAACGAACAGCAGAGGTTATCCAAGATGTTCAACAGCGCATGCAACAGTCTCCTAGAAAACCTATTCGGAGACTTGCACAGGAAGTTGAATTATCCTACGGTACTTGCCAGAAAATTCTTAAAAAAGATTTGCACATGTTTCCCTACAAAATAACTGCAGTGCATCAACTCCTTCCTCGAGATTCTGGTTCCCGAATTACCTACTGTCAATGGTTTTTAAATAATTTTAATGACGATATTCTGGATAGGTCCTTTTTCTCAGATGAAGCGTGGTTTCACCTATCTGGGTATCTTAATAAACAAAATATGCAGATATGGGCTACCATTAACCCTAATGAGTTTATTCAAACTCCTTTGCACTCTCAAAAGGTTGGGATATGGATGGCAGTATCACGGAGACTCCATTGTTGGCCCTATATTTTTTCAAGATACAATAAACGCAGAACGTTATCGAAATAATTTGTTACAACCTTTTATCGAACAGCTGCATGATGACGAACTTTTGCACGGGTATTTCCAGCAGGATAATGCTACCGCACACACTTCTCATGAAACGATAGCATATTTGAGTGAATTTGTTGATAATAGAATTGTAAATTTTCCTGCAAGATCTCCAGATTTAACCATTATGGAGTATTTCATTTTCCCATATCTGAAAAATGCAGTATTTAAAAACCCACTTCATACGTTAGAGGAACTTATGAATGCAATTACCAATATGTGCAACTCAATCACTCCTTTAATGCTCCAAAGTGCATTTGCAAATATGACGCGTAGAGTTAATTGCTGTATAGAAGTTGCAGGATCGCATTTTGAGCACTTATTGTAATTGGTTAACAGTGCAATTTTCAGTTTTTGAATAAATATCCTTTCTAGTTTGATTTTCTTAAAAATTCAATTATGTTTTTGATGTCTACATGAAATTAACCTCCTTTTGATAATATCAAACAACTGTCAGTGTTGTTCTGACAGCAGTATTTTAAAATCACTGCTACCAAATGTGGATTTCTATCCAAGGCATTTTTGAAATGATCTCATGGTATTTGAAATAGGGATTCTAAAAACTTGTATCACTCTTTTTATTCTCAATAATTGTAGCTGATTGTTGAGTTTACAGAATCCTTTTATTTCCTCCTTTCTTGTCTTGTATTTCTCCTTGTACGTTTGAGTTTTCTTCCAAATCTGTAGATAAAGCTTCATCTCAACTTACAAATTTAAAACCGCAAGATTCATCTATAAGAGACATTGTATGGTCGAAATTGTAACCCAAAACACTGGTAGACCTTATTTCGTTCTCTAAAGTTTTGTTTTGTTAATGTTTCTATTTGTTGTGGTTTCTTATTCTCTAGTTATCTTACCTACTACTTCATTTATTGCAAAGCATCTCCATATCGTAGTTGTATAAGATAAGGAGTCGGGTATTCTAGAACTTGGATCTAGAGGCCCTCATTTTCTCTCTCCTATAGCTCCACAACCCAACATTGGACCTTGGTTTCCTTCAGGATCTTCCTCCATACCTCTCTATCTTTTGCTACTCTTGCCTAGCTTTTCGTTTTGAACAGTTCTTTGGCGTCTTCATCAACAGCTTCTTTCCAACGTTCTCTTGACTGGCACTGCTCCTTGTATTCTTGTTTTCATGTGTTTTTTGACATTCTTCCCTTTTCTATTCTGAGCACGTGTCTTACCCATTGCAATTGTTGAAGCATTACGTACTCTGGCAAGCACAGCTTTTTATGTTACCTACAAAGAGGAGGAAAGGTTTATATACAAGTAGTTGTTGTAAAAGAAGTGGATCCTTATCCCAAACTTCCAGAGCACGCTACCATTTTGGAAATTATCCAAACCGCTGGCATTAGGATGGGCATTATAAATATGCGGCGGATTGAAAATGCTTCCTCAAAGATTTTATATTAATCTACAAGATATAACGTCCGTATGTGGTACCATCCATTCATTTCGTTAAATCCTCGATTTTCCACAACTGCTGGATTTGAGGTTTTCGTCAGAAATGTTTGGTTGGATGGAGACTGGAGACCTGAGCAACTTGCCCCAATATTCCTGTTTTTGGCGGGAGCTGATTTTAAAGTCGTAATACGAAGAGAAATGGATTGTTTGACTGTTTGGATATCACAGCAAGTGCTGGCTGTACTTAAATTCCGTTGAGGAGTTGATAAAATTAATTATAGGTACTACAAATAGAAGTTCAACAAAATAGAATTCCTACAAATGATTCTTTGTACTATTTACTTTTTCAAGGTTCACAAGGAATTGCTTATAATAGCTTCACGTCATCGTGTGCATGTTGATCAAAACAAGTTTTAAACCAAGCAAAGTACTGACAATTCATGAATGAAGTGGCATAGATCATTCCATAGGAGGAAGTGCAGTACCATCTACTAACATATATTACAACTGTGATGTTTCCTGGACCTGAACCACAGAAGTTCTCTTGATACTTCTAAAAAATTTGATTTTTCCTCCAATTTGTCGTAGAAATCTTAAATAACTTCTGAGTTTCTCTCTGATATTCGAGATTTTTAAAGGTGCTCTACTTTTTCTTTTGAATTAATCTGGGACAACTGGACATCAATCCAATATAACACTCATATCCTGTTTTGCGTTTCTTAACGTTGGTTTTTATTTAATTTGGAACCACATAGTTTTGCAAAAATGCAAACAGCTCCTCCTACGAACAAATATATTCCATTGTTTTGCTTTTACCATGATCCAGCAAACAACTTGGCGTCACATAGATTTGAAGACACCTATTAAGTCAATGTACTCAAGTGGAAGTTATTTATAAAGTTATTTTTAGGATAAATGGCAATCAACCTGTCTTTCCTATAACAATACATACGCCAAAATGTATAATTATAACCCTATTTAAAATTAATTAGTTTGTGTACTAAATATCTCTACATTTCAACGCACTTTGATGGTCAAGTGATGTACAATAATGACTCTACAATAAAGTCAAAATGACTTCATCTGGTTTACTGGGAAACCATGTTACAAAGTCAATTTTTACATGAAACTCTAACGAAAGATTTCTTCCTTGGTGTACTCTTTCTTCGGAAATCTCCGTCATTTTATTCTGTAAAAAATATTAGACAAATTGAGTCCATACGAAACTGCAACTTGTCTATCTCACCAAACAATATATGTATGTAGCTTTATTTTCGCATTATTTTTTGGAATTTATAACTCTGAATGTTACAAAAAAGAATTTAGACACCAATAAATAAATTTTATTTATTATTGTAGTTCTGTTCCATTACAGTCATGGTTCTAATGGGCGTAGGAGGAATTGTTGCGGTTATATTCCTGAATATATTTTCAATCGCCAGATGTTTCCAATACGATTGTACAAGAACGGAATACAACAAATGCGTCAGAATTGCGGACCCACTAGTTAGGGATATGCATCTGGTATTCCCCGACAATCTAGACGACATCGATACAGTTTGCAGGACGTGGAATAGGTTCATCGACTGTCTGCAGACGTATACGGATAGGTGTTTTACCGCAGATCAAAGAAAACAGTTTAATAACGCCGTGAAAAATCCCATAGATTCAGTTCACCAAATGTGTGTCCGATCAGATTATCAACGAGGTAAGTATGTAGAAAAAACTAAATCCATTTCGATTAGTGCGTACCGAAATTGTTTTTGCATTTACTACCATGGTAACCGCAATATCAACAAACGAAAAAAATTCGCTGATACATTATCTCGATGGTAAATCAGGTTTATTGACGGTGGCGTAATGCGAAACGCCTCATTCTTTTCTTTTTACGGGAATGCGTGGAACTTAATGATTATGGGTTTCTTCCTTCTTTCAGAATACTTGATTTATGCTCCTTGCATAAAAAGTACCATTACCGACTCCAAATATTGCTCACAGCAGTATAATTTACTGGTGCAACAAGTATCGCAAGGTGACGATATTTCACGAGCAACTTTGTGTTGGTAAGATCACTTCCTTATTCTTTGATAGTTTTGCAAAATATTTGGTATCAAATTAGAATAAACTTTAATAATATTAATAAATGCGATCTTAAATGGACAAAGAATTTTAGTTCTGCGAATGTTCCTTTTAGTAGCCAATGCTTCTATACCAAGTTGACGATTAATACAATTTTCGGTATCATATTTCTTGTAAAACGAGAAATAACAATCTGCAGCCATTCAAATAAAATCCAGTTTAATTTTAGTCCAAATTAGAACTGATTTGTTCAAACAATCAAAAAATCATAATAAAACGATAAAAAAAAACAATACAGACTATGGGTATATAAATTGCATCAAGGTTTTTAAAGTCAAGGAGAAATGGGAATTCAAACATTTGCAAGTTTCAAATGAAACTCGAAAACGTGTTTGACCTTATGTGTAGTGGGTTTCTTGCAGAAACTGAAAGATTTAACAAAGACAACGAAGTGATTATGGAAATATCCGAAAAGATATTTACAATGAAGGTAGAGAAACTAAACTAAAACCTGTATGTCTAAATCTTGATATTTATCTAAGACCTGCTAGTGGAAGAATCTCACACAACCAGATGACGAATGAAGTCTTCAAAATGGCGTTAGTTTTTAGACAATACATCATTGGTTATCGACTTAATTTCTGTTATTGACGATGAACAAATGCAAACTGCCGTTAACTAATGACGTACAAATAATGTATCCCATTGAGGTTTTGAGCCTTTGGCATTTTCACCTTGAAATGACGTAAAAATTATGTAATGTCTTAACTCCTTCTGGCTATTTTGATGACGTATAACTGATGATAATATGAAGTAATCTGGTTATATGTGTGGGCTGTGATTGCTAATTGAAATGATAAATATTTTTTGTGCTCCAGAATTGCAGATTTAGCCATTCTCAGTGGGAATCCAGATTATAATATAATCCAACAGAAAAACTTGCGTAATTTGTGTTTAAATAAGAAAAAAAGAAAAGTATGCGCAACTGCAAAGGAAGATAAAAATAAAACTGATTTTGAATTTTCGTCATCTAAAAATAACTAGCGCCAGTACGAAGATAATTCCACGCACAGAAGGCGCATTAACCAAGTGTACGTTGCACATACAATGAACTGAACAGGATATCTTTTGAATTATATAATTTCCATATTGAACTCAATTATTGTAAGTAGAGCATTAAATGAAAAGCGATGGATACCGACATTCACGATATCAATTCAACACAACAAAGGAGAAACACAAGAAAAAGCTCGACATACTTGACACCAAGAAGAAAAACACACAACTAGAATTAGATATCCAGAAAGCAAGTTTCAACACTAATTTACAGAAGAAGAAAAGAAAGTTCTAGCCAAGGGATTAAATTTCGCTGTCGATACCAAGGAAGACATCATTACACAACTTCAAGGTGACATAAGACATCTATGAACTGAAGAAGCAGAAAAATTAGACAACAAGCCAAACCACCGACAAGAAACACCAGTCAGGCTAAACAGATAGCTTTGCAGGAAATCCAGAAGAACGAAAACTTGTATTCGCTATAACCCTATAATTAAGTTTACCAAAAGAAGAGCAGAAGTGCCTACTTCCGTCGAAGAGTCGACCACCGCGACTATATGAATTGCCAAAGATTCACAAAGCAGGAAACCCTCTGATAACGATCGTCAGTACTTCTTGGAGAATTACAACGATACACTGGACAAACGAGCAGATATGTGAAGAATTCTGAGCATTTTGCAGACATAAGTCAGCAGCATAACATAACTGATAATTTCTTAGTCAGTTTCGACGTAGAGTCTCTCTTTACGAATGTACCAGTAGATGAGGCATTAAAGGTTATTATGCAATTAGCACCTACAGAACTATAAGAAGTTATGGAACAATAGGATCATCATTATCACCGATGATAGCTAACACCTTCACGGAAGCTAAGACAAGAAGTTATTGACACCTGAAAGACTTCAACGCACTGAAGATGAAGATAATGATATAGTTTTAGCTAGTATTTTACCTTACTCCATACAAATGATAACTAATCTCCCAGAAATCTTTTTTGAAATGATTATTACAAAACTTTAGAAAAAAACTCAAATATTTGTTTCACTTTGCCGTTTGACAATTCCTGAATTTGGACTAGAATTAACTTCCGATTTTGAACAATATAATATCACAAATGATAGATATTAAAGCAGCGCAAAGCCTTTCAAGAAAATAAAATTTAGCATTCCCTAAAAACAAGTAATAACCAATTTTGTTAGAAAGAAAGAAATCACAAGCATTACTTTCAGCTCACATGATCGATTCAAGAAATGCATAGAGAGTGAAACCAGAAATCTTTGTGATAATGGCAGAGTCGGTGGTCCTGCATCTAGATTTTCAACTCAAATTGTAGGAAAAGCATTAAGTTTCCTGCAAGATGAGTGCGTTAATTATATGTAAGTATTTACTAGGAATTCCAGTTCAATTGCTATAAAAATCATTAATATTGTAGCCCAAACTCTGATTCTGGTGATTGCACCATCTCATTACCAAAGAAGGACGGTCCAGTGATAGAATCTATTATACCAGCAGCCCCTAGCGAAATTTATCCATGGAGTACCATACATGACATATCCAGTAGGGAGCCATCAACAAAACTACAACCTTCCAGAACTACGACAGCGTGGTTGCCAAATTCCGTAAGGGATATTGTTCTTAACAAGTCTCTTTAAAACGACAATTTTGTGCTTGTAGGATTCATCGGTTCCGGATATGTTAGGTGGACGAACGAGACCTTCATCGTATGGTAGATCAAGTGGATGGAGTGATTATTCCACGCAAAATACGCAACCTAGTTTTAGTACTAAATTTTCTGAAACAGTTACAAGTCCGAAGCCCGAATTGGGAACTATATCTACGTGGTCTGTTTTGAATCAGCAACCCAGCTCGTTAGGTAAATTAGTTTAAAAATTTTTGAAACAAACATCCAAAATCAAAATAGTAAGGTTTTACTGCGTTAAGAAATACGCCAAAAATTATGAAATTACGATTAGAATTAATGATTCTTAAGTGGCTATAGGACAAATGTGGTAGCATTGGCTTTTTGTCATTTTTATTCTTCACAAAATAATTTTGCCTCGCAGGTACTTCAACGATCAACGATGATGATCCCAATAAAAGCTTTACCTTCGGTCAAAATCCAGTGACTGACTCTTCTATCAAAAAATGGTACCCAGCCGCAGGGAGTCAAGTTGAAAACGAAGTTGATGAGCCCAACCAACAAGGTTTGATAAAACCAAAGAATAATGCTGGACGTGCAATTACTTGCACGGTTTTAATTTCTTTAACCACATTACTTTTAAAGCTATGTTAGTCAAAATTAAAGCACTGAGGTATATGTAAATAGCGACTAAAATTGTGAAAAAAAAATAATATTTATAATTTTTATTAGTAAAAGTGATTAGTTATGCAGAATCGATAAAGAAATACAGTTATGCAAAAGGTAACATCATAAAATACATATTTTATTGAAAAGCTACATACATATATGAGTGTGTATTTGTCAATTACGAAAGACGAAATGTCAATAAACTCACAACTCAGTAAATGACTTTCTTTATTGATTATCAAAATAATACTGCAAATTAAAGCTAGATGTCAATTAGAGAAGGTTGTTATGAATATTTGAACTGACTTGTAGGAATTTGTAAATATAGGAGGAGTGTACGTTAAGTATTTTTTACTTCTTTTATAATATAGCTTATAGCGCATCTCCAAGAGTACAGACAATATTTTATTACTACAGCAGCTTTTAGTATCATAGGAAGGTGCATTATATCGTGTAACTAAAGTACACTGTTTAAAAGTAGTTGTAACTATTAGAATTAAGCTTATCCTAATTGTACCATATGTTGCAAAATAATTGCGACTCTAAGTACTACGAGAAATATTGGATTATCTGTGCAACTGAGCCTACATCAACGTGTGCTATTGTTTTTACGTTTTTATGAGTTACAGCAGAATACAGTGATACTATTTTACTATGCAACATATCCTTATGTTGCATTTTAAAATAATCGAGTGAAAGCATTATACGATAAGCAACCCATTATACATACTACCCTTGCGTCAAGAATAATTATTGTTTAGTGTCAATTGAAATACGTCAAATATTCTTTCGCGTTTCAAACTGATTTGCAGTACTTTTTTTTATACTCTTCTGTGCTGTGTTTTAAAGGAAAAAATGCAAATGTGTTTAAACTCTAAAAATAGACAAAGAGTAGGGCATTAAATTTATTGGTATACGTAAGGAATTAAATGTTTCATTGTTTTTATTATAAGTATTTTTCAAAATGACCGCCTTCTTGTTCTAAACAATAACCTAACCGATAACAAAAATTTCATATAGAATAGGTTATTTTATTTGGTGATGCTCTGAGATTATTGCATACATTTGTGAGTGTTGTAACTTAGATAATGGCACAATAGGGAAAATAATAATAATAATACTTGACGTATTTCAAGTGACACTAAACACTAATTATTCTTGACGCTAGAGTAGTATGTATAATGGGTTGCCTATCGTATAATGCTTTGACTCGATTATTTTAAAATGCAACATGTGAGTATGTTGCATAGTTAAATAATAGCACTGTATATATCATTACAGTAATTTATGAAAATACAGCAGTATTTCTGCACATAGATTTAAGAAAACCTGACTTCTATCGGATATGCAACCCATTTAACAGCATGATAATGGCTATAAATAAAATTCCTAGGGAAATTTCATTTACATACTGACAATTAAAATTAAAATTTGACAGGTTAAGTTCATATTGTAAATAAAGATAAGTAAATAACAGAAAAATAATTACAAAAAGTGTTGAAAAAAATGGTTTTCTTTATTATCTACGCAAAAGTGCATATTTGCGAGTTTCTGGTTAGAAAAGTTTAGGAGTACTTACTTCGTCACCAACATAATATTTTCATCTTCTTACGTCAGAGGTCACGTGGGTTTTGATTCTAAGCTCTGTATTTATTACATCAGCACATTTTTAATTTTAAATGCTTTTATAAAACAATTTTTCTAGAATTAAGAACAAATTTAATCCACGTAAATTTTTCAAATCAAAAATATATATCTTGAGCTATAAAACATATCCAAAACATGTATTTGGATTAGTTAGCTAACCGATTATTTCTAGTATAAATCGGCCGGTTTCGCTTATAGTTTCGCCTTCGCCATATGCGGTTATACAGACGCTTTGGAGTACACCATTTCGTGTCTCCACTTAACGACTTACATTCATTGTGAGTGGATCGCTTCAGCTCTTCTAGAATTTACATAGATATCGAAAGGTTTAAAGTTAAATTGTAGTTGTACAAAAATACAATAAACTAGAAAGGGAAATTATCTTTCAAGTAAATCGCAGAATATCCATACGTTTCGATACAATATAATAATTATTTTGCCATATAATCCAAAATTATTTTCGAAACATTCTATATTACATATCACCACGTATGTGATCGCTGTAGGTTCAGTTGCATAGATAATCGAAGGTTTGTCAAACTTGGATTCGCAATTGCTTTGCTACAGATGGTACGTATTTTCGCAATATTTATGAATTTTTCCATATGTATATTTAGTACTGTTTAGTACAAAGTTATTGGTAGTGCTAGTCAAGTGAAACTAATCATTGTAAAACATTTATATTATATATCAATGTGTAACAATAAAACAATTTAAGAGAAAATAAATGGTATTTATTTCGTCCTTACAGATGAAATACACAAATCACATTATCTATAAATAATTTATTCATTGAATTCCTATCAATAAAGTTGGACCCTAATGATTTACTTCAATAATGCAGGAAAGAGGTATCGGTAGAGGATGATAAAAATCGATACAAATACAATAGTCTGTAATGCGCTA
The DNA here is from genome assembly GCA_004785975.1 of Popillia japonica. Lineage (NCBI taxonomy): Eukaryota > Metazoa > Arthropoda > Insecta > Coleoptera > Scarabaeidae > Popillia > Popillia japonica. The sequence continues at coordinate 19,508 of SMLS01063805.1, forward strand.
ATGTTGTACATTACCGCACATATTTAACTAAAGGAGGAAATATTTTCCGATCATACGATAGAAGGCACATTTCTTGGAAATATAATTGTAAATAAGACTAGTGGTAAACTTTTCGTTTATGTTATCTTAGACAAAATTAAATTAGTTGTACCCGAAAAATTTCCGAATTTAAACCCTTGCTTATCTTGAATTTATACAAAGTCCTGCAGATGAACTTCTTCTACTTACTTATTTGCTATTGAAGTGAGACGTTTTTCTTAAGTAAGTACATGGTAAAACTAGACATTAAACATCTGGAAATTATTTTGAATTATACAGGATGTTCCAAAAACAATCGTCGTAATCACATAAATGCATTGCTTTTATTTTCCAACAAAGACGCTGGCGATGGTTGGCGGAATTTCCTACATAATTGCAATTGCATTTTGGTCAGGTCAGGAGATCTAGGTGACAACTATGACGGTTCATCCTCTTTCGAAATATTTGATTCAAACGCTCACTCACAGTTAGCATGACGTATGCAGATGCACCATCGTACTGTAACCATATTCTACTTCGCTCAATAGGCAACGCTTCTAGAAAGTTTGGTAACCTGTTTCCTAAGAAATAAAGGTAGGCGTCTGACCGCCAAAAAGTAGGAACCTACTTCTCGATCACCAGTACTATCGCCCTATACATTTAATGATCATCTATGCTGGCGATCTACTTTTCGGACGAGTTCCGAATAATAATGAACGTTATTCCGACTGAGATATCCATTTTTATGGGAGTCGCTTCGTCAGTAAACAACAGTTTGAATTTTCGCGAAGTTTGTTTTGTGCCCAGTCACAGATATCCCACTAATTTCCTGCTTATTCATTGATTTCTTTTTGAATGGAAGTAGGACTTTCTGTTGTCAGCAATAATACCGATACTTCATTTTCTTCAGTTCTTACAGGTTATGATCTATTTGGTGTTTTATACTTCACACTTTCCATTTCTATGGACCTTTCCAACAAACTCCTAAAACATCTTTCGTCTGGATGTTTTTTGTCAGGATATTTTTGAGCATAAATTAACTTGCAAAGAAACAATTCTTTTCGCTTTCACCTAATACAATATAGACATATCGATATACAGCCTGTCCAATTAAAAAAAAAACGAAATGGGATCATTAGTTTTTGAACACCCTGTATGTCGCTAGTTTGAAATTTTGCCAGAAGTAAATCTATATAATCCACAACTCTTCTATTACTCTTTTCACATTGCTAGTTCCCCTTTCCACAGTATCCCTTTCTCAGAGTTTCACCTATTTTTTCGTCCTGTTTTTTTTTGGTCTCCCACTTTTTCGTTTCCCCACTCTCCTGCCTAGCCATACCACCCTAACCTGTCTCTTGTCAAGCATCTTATTCAGACGTCCCCACCATTCTAGCTGAGCCTCTGGTGTATACTTCTCTACGCTGCTGACTAGTAATCAGTTTCTAGTTTCTTCATTGCGTATCTAGTCAATTAAAGTTGCATTCGGTCTCTATTGCGGTTCTAAGGTATCTGATGTTATCCACTTGTTCTAGTTTGCTGTTCATCAGCATGCTATCTCTTCTGTATACATTAGATACAACCATGGCTTTTGTTTTTCGTGAACTCATTGTCATGTCATGTTTATTCAGTTTTTTGCACATACATTTACGTTTTCTTGAAGTACCCTTTCATTCGCCGCCATTACAAGGATGACAGCAGTAGTAGATAAAAGAATTTCTAATTGTTTAGTGTTATACTTCACATCTGTGGAAGTACTGTTTTTTTTTCAATGGTACTACATATACAAATATCGATTTTTTAACAAAAATATTAGTGCATCCAATGAAAAAAAAGTGCATATAGAAAATCGTCAGTTACTTCTAAAAATTCAAAAAAAGTACATAAGATTCTATTTTTAAAAAATGTGATTACGTCGATAGTTTCTAGAATATTCTCTATAATCCAAAATATTAGTTTATAATGAAATAGTTGAAGAAATTTAAAATATTCTGGCAAGGTGGGCTATGTCTGATTATCAAAAAAAACCTCAATTTTATTCCATATGAATCTCCAATATATCTCCCAAATCAGAAACTCATTAAGACAAAGTGGACCCCAACAGACATCCCTAGTAATACTATGTCAGCTCCTGTTTTTGGAAAATTGTTTTAATAACTTTGCTCTTTGAATAAAGAACAATGTATGAGTAAGTTATTGAAATAGTTTTTAATTCCAATGAAATTTAAAAAAAACAAATATTTCAATGATTTATACACTAGCAGACAGATTCCAAAATAATCATCTATTTTAGTAATAGTTAGTTTAAATAAATGTTGCATCATTTTTATAAAAGAATATATCACAGAACTGGATACATTTAAGATCTTAATTAAATTAAAACATGTATTATAAAAGTTAGTTAAGATTTGTTTTCAACCTAAACACCCCAATTTCTACATTTGCGTAAAGTAAATCATTATAATCCAAATCTACCCACTCAGTTTAATATATATGTATATATAAACTAAATAATCTCTGTAATACTGATAAATGTTTCATTTCTTTCACAATTTTCCATTAAATACTTAAATAAATAATTAAATACACACAACTTTTATACACAATATAACTACGTGACTAAATTAATACTATGCAAAAATATAAATTATGAGAACAAGCAAAGGAGGTAAAAATAATATCACAATAATAATGACAAAATAATAAAACACAGAACAAGTTAAAAATCTCAAATAAAGTACGTAAACGATCTAGTGACTACTAAGTTTTTAATATATTCCAAAATTGACACTTTTCACTACTTTCATGGCCCATTTTATGAGCAATATAATAATGCTTCAGAATAAATTGTTTTTGACATATTTCACAAGTAAAAGTTTGTTTCTCATGAGTCTTTTTATGTTTTAATAAGTTATCATTCCGCGAAAACGCTTTCTCACATATATTACATGTAAAATTCTTCAGGCCAGTGTGCGATGTTAAATGTCGCATTAAATGTTCTTTTCTCATAAATGTTTTCTTACAATTCTCACATCCAAATGGCCTGAAACCAGTATGGAGCTTTACATGCTGGTGGAGGTGTTCCCGTCTTTTGAACACTTTAGGGCATATATCGCAAGCAAAAATCTTAATGGGATCGTTTTTGATTGATTGTGCATCGACAACCGGAACGTCACTGTTTCTACTGCCATTTAAGATGTTTTGTTTGTTATCTTGAGGTAACTGTTGTATACTTTGTATTAGTTTTTCATTTTGCTCGATAATATTCGGAGTTGCAGTGCTTGTATTAGTCTGTGTTATATTACTACTTGTTATATTCGCCGTAGTAGTTACTAAATTCCAATTTGACGTTTGATTAAACATAGTTTGATTATTTGTTCCTATTAGACTACCATTATTTATTAAATTTAAGCTGTTATTAGTAGGTGTAGCAAAATTCCAATTGGTCGTAACATTGTTAGTTTGACTAACAGCACTGTTACTAGTTACGTTAATGTTTTGCACTGAATTATAATTTGTATTAAAATTATTGGGATTATTAATTGGTACATTGACATTTGATATTTGATTAACAACAACAGCTGAACCCCCACCGCCATTCTTAGAGGACTCCTCAATCTTTATTGCATACGCAAACTTATGGGGTTGTGTGCTCTTAATATGTGGTAATTTATCATATCTCTCTTGCACGTGGGGTGATTTCAAATCAATTTCTGTTTCATTTTTTT
>SMLS01063806.1:0-16551 GCA_004785975.1 Popillia japonica
AAAAAAAAAATGATCCAACGATACCACCATATCGTAAACTACACCATACAGTTACCTTCAGGGGACGCAAAGGCTTCTCGTGAATCTGTTGTGGATTGTTTTCACACCAAAAGCGGCAAAACCGACATGCCTTTCAAGTCGTTCTAAACTCCAAGTAGCAAATTGGCGGCACCGACGATGTTCCAATGTCTTAAGTTCTTGAGTCAAAACAATCTTATTCGGGTGTAAATTTAAATCTTTTTGCAAAATCCGCCAAGTTGTTGTCTTTTTAAGTCCTAACTCTTGATCATGGCGAGGAATTGATAAATTTGGATCTTCTGCAACACTAGCTCTTACAGCAGCAATAATCTCAGCAGTTCTGGCATTTCGGCGTCTAATTGGTGAAGGGCGATTACTTAGACTACATAAGAACGACGATTTTCGTAAAATTTTTGGACAATAACCGAACGTTCTTGGAGCGAGAATTTATCCATAATAAATTGTTGGAGTGTAGTGAACATAAATGACAACTAATAACAGGTATAACTTTATTAGCATGGCTACTACATCATTACAAAATCATATCATTCCCATTGGAAAACTCTTTACATATATTTGATTTTGTTCTAGTTACTAACAAGCTAAAATTTGAGGACCTCAGCTTGAATGCTTCTAAAAATATAGAATTTTAAGACGTTACAGTTGGCATGTACAGGCTGTTCCTACAGAATGTGCTAGGGAGACTGGGAAGGGTTGATACAGAGGGAGGTTTGATACATGTTTATTTTACGCGGTCTTGTTACTTGGCAAGTTTGAAATTAGATGGAGGAAGTAGCAAAAGCAACGCTTGGCAGTCAGTGAAATAGTTTTGCAATGAAACGCAGCCGAAGAGGAAAATGTAAGTTTTAGAACTAACTAAGGTTTGGTCATGTTAACTAATTTTACATGGAAATGACCTTGCATTGTTTATGTATAATAAAAAGGTGTCATTTCTGTGCCATATGAAAAAAAAAGGATATTTGAAACTTTGAGGTTATGTATTTGAGGAAATTTTTTTCATTGTCTTCTTTGGTAGGGAGGTTTGATACAAATCAAGGCGGGAGGCTTGAGACCTGTATCAACCCTCCCTTATTTAATTTTGAAAAAGATGTTTTGCTAAAACTTGCTTTCAGTGATTTCACTCATGTTAGAACAATATAGGCACCTTTATTAGAGATGCCGTTTAAATGAAAATCGAAGGGACGCCATCACGTTTCGCCCTCAGTTCTAAAAAGTGTGATTATCAGTGATGGTGGAATACTGCACGAAAATATTACATAGATAAAATGGCTCTTTCAAGATATATTCAGACGTATAAAAATGATGTACAACCTCGGACAAACTATCAGTTTGAAAAATATTCCAGAACTTGTGGGTAGTGCATATGGACGAGTATTTGTACCTAAAAACATCTTTAGTGGATTTGCAACAACCAGAATTTTTCCATATAATCCATATGTTTTTGGTGATCATGACTTTGCAGGTGCTGAAGTTATTAATCGTCCACAAGAAATAGAGGAAGCACCGTCAACAAGCCACCAAAACGAAGATGTTGAAAATTCAGAATTACTTGAACCCACCACTCCAACAACTTTAGAGGCGGATAGTTGTAATTCACCATCTGTAGAATCGCTTAAATCAACGTTGATAAGAACTCCACAAGAAGTACGACTCTATCCCAAAGCAGCACCTCGGAAACAAAAAGCAGGAAGAAAACCTGGCAAGACCAGAATTGTGACAGATACCCTGAAAAATTAGCATTAGAGGAGGAATATAAAAAAAGATACCAAAAAAAATCCAACAAGAAACTTGACAAAATAAACCAAAAACTGGAAGACACAATAGTGTAGCATCTATTGTGTCTTCCAGAATTTGAAATTAAGTTCACAACCAAGTCAAGCTCCAAGAAAGACCATATGCACGAATCGTGATTCAATTGATGAAGAAAATGACTACAATGACGAAAATTTAGAAAGTGACGAAGACGCTTATGCCATAAATTATTATAAATACATCTTTGTTACAGTTATTGTTAGTGATATGTATCAATCCCTCCGCCCCCTCCCCTCCATACATTTCGAGCCATAAAAAATAATGTTATGCTAGAATCAACCGGACTTTCCCTCCTGCCAAAAATCAGGATAATAAGTGTAAACATCAACGTAAAATAAAACATTTTGTAAAATTCGTATTAACCGTCCCCAGTCTCCCTTTTCAGAGTTTTCAGAATTCTTCGTCTATAAATATCCCTGTATATAGGATAAAAAATACCTGAAATTATGTACGAGTAATTCTCAGTAAACACAGCAATGCTAAATTTTTCGCAGAATTAAAAAAAAATATTTACAGAAAAAGTTAAAAAAACATCTTTCACTTCTAATGATTATTGCAATTGCCTCCACTGCTCAGAAAAGAAAAAAGACTGTAACATATTTTTTTTTTCTTGGGCAAGGGAGAATAATTAGCTGTACCTATGTGTGTATGTATGTATAAAAATCCTAAGGGCTCATTCCTTCTCTGTAAAACAGAACAAAACAATAACTTATTATATGGAAGGAGTGCTTTATAAAACATCTGTAGACGAAACTCCTGTCATATTTAGAGACGATTATTTTTCCCTTCAAGAATTCGTAGAACGTCAATTATGTACACTAGCCACATTTTCTCTGAACCATTAAGTAGAGGCCTACATATGTAGCGTGGATAGTAGACAGTTTATTGTATTCACTGGCTCCGTCATAATATGTGAAGACAGATGTGCGGTCGTTGCGTTTATATATGTTTTTACTGGATTTACGAATGTGCAAAATTGAATGCATTTATTATTTGCCATATTTTCATAGAAAGAAATTTATTTGATGTTTCACATATTCCGAATAAAGCAGTATTGAATTGTTTTAAAAGGTGTCTCCATTGTTTTGCAGATTAACTAGAACTAGATTTAAAGCAAAGGCATGTTAATTATACAATAAAAAACAATATCTTTATTACTTTTATTTGTTTGATATGTATTAAAATAACAATGAAAGTATAAAAATCCAGGATATTAAACGATATGGTAATAAGGACTATTATTACAGATAGTCCATCCGCCTTTATTTTGAATTAGTTCTTCCATTCTTGACTCTATTAATGTGTGGCAATATTGCTCGCTCACATCTTCCCTTTCGTGCACAATTTGTTACCACAGTAGATTTCTGTCTCTTCGTTCTGTGATATTTTCTCATTCTTTTTTTACAATATGTAACATAATTGAGGACATAAAATGGCTATTGTGGTTTCGTTCAGAATTTTTTTAACACTGTAATTTGGCTTATTTTTCCAGAAGTAGTTTATATGACAATTTATAACAAAAGTCAATAATAATATAAAATAAATATTCATAATTTAAGAAAAAATATAATAATTATTGCTGTAAAGCACTTGCTCAATTTTGATACCAACCATTTTATACGTATCCCTTAATACTTTGTGTAACCCCCTTTTGAAGCAATTATTGCTTGAAGACGTCTGGGGATACTGTTTACCAGATCCTCGCACTCTTTTGGAGTAATCGATTTCCACATGTCTGTACTGGAACGTGCCTTTGTGGTGTTGAGAAAACGCGCGGTCTCGTTAGCTAGCTCGGTTGATTCAAAAACTTGGTACAGTGGGTCGGTATTGGGTTCGTGGATACGACAAGTTTGTATTGTACTTGGTGAACAAATTAATGACTGAATAAAGCATACACAATAATAAAAATTGTCTCGTTTATTTTTCTTTTATCATTTAATCAACAGATACCAGCAAAAATTCGATTATTCAAATGAAAATTAAATCATTAGGTTATACAACCAGTTATACTTGAAGAGTGGAAAAAAAATTAAGTTATACAACTTCGTGATCGATGTCGCTAGTGGTAAAAGCAAATTGTCAACACACGACTTTAGTGAGATTTATATCAGACTCACACCTTTTACAAATTCTACAAATAATAAAGCAAATAATAATTCTAAATAAACTACAGCTTGAAGAATACAATAAAACACAGGTACGATCTTTATTTCTTGACTAACCTGTTAAATCCAGGAATAACTGGGATGTTTTGGGAGGGACTAAGGTTTGTTGACCCTTGTTGGTGGGAATTCTCGCGGTGTGGAAACTTCGTAAGCAAATGTGTCCGGATCAATTGGTAGGGATTTGGAGATTCTCAGGAAATTAATTTCTTTATCTTGGAACTCAAATACAACTCCTTAAATTTAGCTTTTAAAAGCGTTTTTAAACGGACGCTGGATCGAAGATTCTGACGTTAACGTTTAACACTGGACAAAAGTGAGGTTAGAAATTTTGTTTATCGGAGCGCAAATTTTAGCGTGCGTATGCTTTCGATGTTAACCGTATCTCTCCTATTTGTTTCTATGGAAATTAACAACAAAATCTGAAAATTCCAGGCTGTGATTGGTGGAAATGCCGTGTGATCAAAAATAACAAGTGAACATCGTTTTTCATTTTTTAAAAATCTGGAAAATATTTCGAAAATTCATTTTTGGATTAGAAAACGAAGTGGAAAATCGAATTCTACGGAGAAAATTAGGTCTTGATTCGGAATTTCACAAATTAAAGATGCTTTTGAAGCTACCTGTCAGATCCAAATTAAAATAGAAAATACTCATTTAAAAGGGAATTTACCAGTGGAAACTTATGTGAAACGTGTTGTTGAATACCTAAGGATCGTTTTCATGCTTAGTATGATACCGAGAAAATGTTATTCAGTGCAATCCAGAAATTGAGATCATCGGTAATATTTTACTATGCTAACAGATTTTTCCACTCTTTTACAATATTCTTTACAGTTTTTCTATTACAATCATAATTCTTACCACTAAAGCTCGAGTTTCTGATATATACCAGGGTTAATGGACAAGTATTGAAAAAAATTCATTCGGAAAGGATGCGAATTGACATGGAATAAACGTATACTTAACTGGATTCAAACGATTAGGCACAGTAAGTGTATTCTCTCTATTTGTACTTCTTATACCGTGTTTGTGTCATGTGTGTGTACCAGGATAGTACATCTCCAAAATAACTCCTCTTTGCTTTTAGAGGGATTAGGATAATTGTAAACCCGTCTTTTCAAAATGAACCGTAGGTTCTCGATTGGATTTATATCGGGGCTCTGAGGTGGCCAATCCAAAGTCTTTATATTCTCACTCGCCAAATAATCCATTGTTTTTTTTTGCCTTGTGTTTGGGGTCATTGCAAAAACCTCCCCAAAAAAGAATTTTTCCGTCTCCAAACTTGAGAATAGGTATAACATCGCGGTTAGTGATTGTTTTCGATGGCTTCTTCCAAACATACTTTATTCCATGGGATCCATGAAGGTTGATTTTATTTTCGTCGGTCCAAAAGACATTTGCCCATTGTTCAGGAGTCCAGTGCCGGTGGTCTTTACCGAATTTTAACCATAGTTCGTGATATCTCTTAGTAAACAGAGGTTTTTTAACTTTGCGCCTGGCTTTAAATACTACTCTCCTCAGTTCTCGCGAAACTTGCTTTCCATGGGTGTTTTTCAATTCTTTTTGGATGTCAGTACGTGAGTTTACTGCTCCCGAGAGCACCACACGGTTAACTGCTCTTCTGTCTTAGTCATTTAATAAGCATCGTCGGCCAGGTCGGCAATTTGGTGCCGATTAGCAATATTTTTCACAGATCCGAAAGAAACATTGACGGATTTAGCAATTTGTCAATACGAAAGTCCTTCATTTAATTTTTGGATCACTGTCCTCTTGACAAAATCGGATAATTTCTTCATTTTTCTTAAATAAGAATTGACTAAAGATAATGTGTAACTCGAAAAATACAAGTTAATTAGTAAATTCGAATGAGAATTCTCGTAATATTAAAAGGAGAGTTAAAAACTGATCCTTGTTTTAACCAACTGACGCGATCACTGTTGTAACACAATTGAGCAAGTAGGCTGCCGGAAAAAATACCCCACCGTCATCAAATTTTTTCCATATCTCAATGTTGTATTGTAGCAACATAATCAGTATACCCGTTCTTTCAAGATGTACAATTATAATTACCATTATATGACATACTAGAAAAATATCTAAAAACGTATAAATAGTTTTATTTGCTCAATTATGTTACATGCTGTATATAACCCTATAGATTTTCAATAGTGTTAAGGTTGGAGCTTCGCCCCGGCCAATTTAATACTTCCACATTATTGTCGGCAATCCATTGTTGCACAACATTGGAAGGATGTATGGGGGAGTTATCATGTTGGAATGTAAACCGATTATAAAGGGATGTTACTGATGGCAACATAATATTCTCTAAAATATCTTTATATTGTAAAGCTAAAGTGTCCATTAATATCCCAAATCGTACCTGGTCCTGCGTATGATGTCCAAGCTCACACTGCTACAGAAAGTCGTCCACTTCTGTTTTGTGGGCGGATATATTCTGGCCGACACCAAATTCTCGCGCTAATCTTAAGAACTTAAATCTGACTTCTTAGCTTGAATGAATCATAATTATTCATAAGGAACTCTGAAGAAAAATTTACTTACTGATTGCCTTTATATATCACAATGTCTAATAATTCATATTTCCACACGAAATATGTGTTGACATTTACGTGGATGGCTCATTTATCAATATTTATGTCCTTTTGTTATTTATTTATTTATTATGTCTACGGTATGTTCATAAAACAGAATTCCAGAAATGCTGAATACGTGTGTTTACCCAAACATGGCAAATATCACATGCATTCATTAAGCACATTCGTAACTCTATCAAAAACATTAAAAAATATGTATAAAAAGAGACCGTACATCAGAGTATAGCAGGTCTTGTCAGTAGGCAATTCATATGTTTTATTTATATTAAACGGTTATACTTTCTCTATTACCACGGGTGAATCCTTCATTTTCCAAAACGATAACATCAAAAATGAATAAGTCACTATTAGGGCGCGTTTTTGTTTGAAGAGGACCAAATTTATCGTTGACGTACGCGGCCTCCATAGTTCGTTCGATATTCAAGCTTAGATTAATAAGTTAATAATAAATTCGACGTCTAGTATAGATAACAAAGCTAATTTAGCCAAAAGACGCAGCATAACGCAAGAACCGAATTATACATTGAGATTTGGGTGGTCGCCCAATGTCAGAATAAAAGGGCGTCTCAAAATATACTAGATATAACGCCAGCAGTACTGTTTCAAATTTGTTGCTCGATTCGCATATAATTGAGTGACTGGATTTGCAGGCGTGGGCAGACGAAGGCGTCTATGACAAAAATTGACAATCTAAAATCAATATCAAAATATCTTATGCGTGACTTGCAAGAGACAGCTGTAACTCAAATAGAACAAAAATAATTGCATATATAGTCGTTGTTACAAACTCAATAGAGTAGGCAACCCCAATTTGTGATGCTTTCATCTGAAATAACTTTTGGAAAACAAGCAATTTCGTTTGTAAGAAATTTCTCTCCCATCTTTATACATACATGTATGCATGTATGTATGTATGGTATTATGAGAAGGCTTTCATCTTGACAGAATATCGTGTTTCGAATTTTCATTCAAAAATAAAATGTGGTTTCTTTTCTAACAAAATTACAAGACGCATTTTTCAAAGAAACTCTTGCTTACGTGGATGCCTAGTTTTAGTTTAAAATGTACAGGCTGTCTCAAGAAGCACGTATGATATTTTAGAATTAGAAAGAGCCGTTATTTCGCGATACAGGGGCACATATGAATGGTGGTTATATAAGGAAATTTTCGAAAAAAATTATCGTGAAACTGAACAAAATATTTATCTAAATTAAATATCTGAACTGACTACCATTGACAATCTGACAATTATCAAGGGGGTTAATCGCTGGTCAAGTCACCCTTTTTAATAATATAATTTCTTGTTGGGGAACGATCTGGCTGGCCACTTCATAATTCTTCCACCCAACGATTTAGAAGTACTTCATCCAATTTAGTCTCTTCAAGGAAGTAAGGACCTAAAACTCTTCCATCGACTTTACTGCATTACAGGTTCACTTTTTGAGGGTTTTGCATATGATATTCCCTGAACCAATAAAGATTTGCGGTTGTCCAATAACAAAAATTTTGTAGGTTAACATTGCCGTTTAAAGAGAATGTTGCTTCGTCAGAGAAAACGATTCTGTTTTCAGTACTAGTTTTCGGATTTCTGGAGCCTTTGCAATTCGAGATAAAACTTGATAAATCACAACTTTTTGTTTAATGCGCACCGTTTATGTACTAGATAAGTCTCCATAAGATGCTGGCACATCTTGTCAAATGTGACGCGAAGATAGCTGCTCTCGCGTTAGATATTAAGCAAACATCTTATCATAATGAGGTCTTCTGTTTTATCTAATATTAAAGTAAGATTGACCTACAGGTTAATACAATGCGAGCAACAATGATTGAAGCGTTCCAAGAACACTTAATATTGTGAAATGAATTATACATAGGTGTAGGAATAATCAACATAACCTCTCTTTGTCATTGTGTAAAATATAAAATAGTCATACATAAAGATAGTAAAGCCTGTAACTGTTGCTAATATACGATGACATAGACTTCTCATTGACGGACGAAAACCAATGACATTTAGCTTATTCAAAAGTATGTTGTGATCTATTTTGTGAAAAGCTTTTGTAAATGCTGGTACAGCGTCATATTTAGAAAAGATTTTTTGTCCTAGATTTCCCACCTAGGTGCATTTCCTCCCATAGAACTGATCGTAAAAGCATTATTGACCTTATAGTTAACAATGTTTCTATGATCACCATTCTTGAAAATTGGTATTACTTTGCAAATTTTCTAGTTATCAAGAAACAGCTGCGCAGTTTATGACAGTTTACTTGCACTGCACATCATATCTTCTGTTATTGTGTTTTTAGTATGCAAGCATCATAAACCAATCAAAACACACCCATAAGCGTGCATAATCGGGCTTTTATCGCACGCCATGAGATAAAAGGTTGCTTGGTAACAGCCAATCCCAAACGTTTAATAGTAGAGTGAAATGTGGGGAAATGTCAAATGACATATAGGTACATGTCACTCGATAATATGTATTGGAATTATTGATTTGAATTATTATTTGGACTTTGCAGGTATTAACTTAATTCAGCTTCAGCAGCTAGTTTTTGAATTTCTGTCGACATTATTAATACAACAATGATGTTTAATAATTAAGTGAAATGTCAAATGACATAATATAGAGACACATCTCACTCGATAAAATGTATTGAAATTATTGATTTGATTTCTTCTAGTTAAAATTATTATTTCCTTTATACTAAAAACTATCGTATGACACAGTGCATAATTAGCTTTTAAAGCACTCGTAACGTTAAAGTCACGAAGCTTCGCGTCGTCGCTTTAAACTCGTTACTCGTGCTTTAAAAGCTCGATTATGCACTAGTGTCATAATATACTATTATACAAAATGATGAGCATAAACTGTACAAAATCGTAACTATTCATTATTCTAGTTTTAGAGAAAAAAAAACGATTTTTAGTTACTCGAAATTATTTCCAGTTCGTAAACATAATTACCGACTTTAAATAAATTACAAAAGCTAAATCAAGACATTTAACTTCCAAAGAAATAAGAGTGCTACGAAGACAAATTACTTCTGTGACCTCAATACACGTATCTTTCTCTGGGCAAACTTATCCTTCACAAAACTTCCAAAAACTTTATCCACATATCTAAACACCAACTCCTACGTAAAACGAAAGCTACAAAGTAACAAATTGACATCAAAGTGTAACCATAATCGGATGGTAATTTAACTTAACTCAAGATGATATAATATTGAAACAATTGTGAAAATTATCCAGACATACGATAGTATACAGGAGTATACAAGTCTAATTACCACTGCTTTGATACATTATATGTCTAGAGTATTAACATTGTTTGCATTTTTCCTATTGCTAATGAGATTGATAAGGTCAAAGTAACAAATTCTCTAAAACGAGCTACTTGTACAATATTCGCGTAATAATGTTAAAAGAAAAGTTTCTTTAACGCTGTCAGCGATGTAGCTATAATATTAATACCAAGATCAAAGGAATTGTACACACACTAGGGAAATTACTGATTACATACAATTACACGTGTTCAGAAAGTATTAAATAAAACGCAATTTATCTATATCGTTGCATATTGTGTTTCTCAAATATGTAGCTGAATGTGTATACTTACTATGTATTTGATAGCAAGATTTTAGGTTATGTTAACCTCCTTCATTCGAAATTGTTTACGCGGCAGATAACAGATTTTTCCTGAAATCGACAGAAATAAATATGATGCCTGATGCTTACACATTTATCGTTTCCAAATTTTAACTTAAGAATAGAATCGTTTGCGGCCAACAACATCAAAACCTCCAGGATACAAGTACACAAGATACAAAACTAAGTGCAGGCAATTCGAATACATAACCACAATAACATTAACACATACGGCAAAATGATGTAAACACAGTTTATAATCAAACGAGCTGATAAAATGAAAGAGAGCAGCACCCCACACGGAGAAATTAACAAAGGCAATTAGTAACGAATGAAGTACCTATGTATACAGGTAATGAACGTTTATAGTACAATATCTTGGATGAGTTGAGACCTACATATGTATACACTATCGTTCATAAGTTTGATTGTATCTGATATGTAAATGGGGATAAATGTATTAAATGTGAGATTGTATACTCTGTTTTTTAACAAGGGGAGTGAATTGATTATAGCCCGCTAAAATATAGGCTTACGATTGGTTTATTGCCGCTCATGCTTACAATCTATGCTACTAAACAATCGATTACCACGATGAACTGGATGCAAATGTTTTTAAGGAGTTCAATAATATTTGGAAGAAATTACCTGATAATACTGTTATTGTGGATAATGCATCTTACCATAGCAGAAAAAGGGAAAAAATACCAACAACTTTAACACAAAAGCGGAAATGCAAGAATGGCTACTTCAAAAACAAATACCGTTTGATACCTCCATGGTGCTATTAGAGTTGTTGGAAATAATAAATCATCACAAAGAAAGCTACAATGTATATGCAGCGGACAAAATGGCAAAACAGAGTAATAAAATTGTGCCTAGATTACCACCTTGCCATTGTGAATTGAATCCTATTCAATTAGTTTGGGCACAAATAAAAAAAATGAAGTTAGCTTCAAATTAGCTGTAAGTGAAAGATCCTTTGTTAACCGCTATTACAAATCTAACCTCAGAAATGTGGACTAAATGTGTAGAACATGTGATTAAAGGAAAAGGCAAACTACAGGGTGTCCGCGATATACAAAGCATCCTTTTAAGGGATGATAGCTACAACGATTTAGAAACAAAAACATATAATACACCTTGGGTCTATCTGTAAGCGTAGACGAGAAAAAAAATTATTTCTAAAAAATCTTATTTGGTCAAACTGTACAAGAAAACTCATCCATATTGCTTCTTAAATAACCAAAAAACCATATCAAAAATTTAGGGTTGAAAATAACTGAAAACAACGATGAAAACGAATTATTTCATACTTTGAAATTGAAGCGTGGTGCCATTTGTCTTCCACCATACTGTACACATGCCGTTAGAAGGGCAGATGCAAGCCAAGCATCATCTGTTTATACGACCTTGAACTTGTATCGTACGAAGTCAATAGCCATACGTTTTAAAATAAAGGTACCTTTGCGTTTTTTTTTAATAATGTTATGACAATAAAATCGATGTTATGTTGAAGTTAGAGTGAAAAGGGCGTATTTAATAGCAGCCTCCGATCGGTAAATGAAAATTTAAGTTGAGGGAAAGTCGCATTGAATGAAATCAATGTAATTACTGCAATTATGTTATGGCGCTTTAAGCTCTTTCGTAAAGGCTACTACAAATTTTATTTCTTTTCTTTTAATTGTGATAAATTGGTGGTTCTAAAAACGACCTTTTTGAGAGACAGGAGTAAATGTATTACAGGAAAGGCTCGATGTGTTGCCCATTTTCAAGAACATACGCCTGTAATCGTCGTAAATCTTGCACTAATCAGCTGCCGGTGTACAGTATGCGTCGAAGTTTGTGACATGAGAAATATTTTTTTTTCTCGTTCACGCTTACAGATAGACCCAAGGTGTATTATATGTTTTTGTTTCTAAATCGTTGTAGCTATCATCCCTTAAAAGCATGCTTTGTATTTCGCGGACATCCTGTATGTAAGTTAGTTGGCTTAATAGCTGATATGATGAAGCCATTTATTATTTCGTGCAAATTAGATGTCAGGTTAATTTGCCTAATGTGATATGCATTTTACCATTTACTCCCCTTAATAAAAAACAGAGTATAGTGATAGAAGTGTTGTACCCTCTATGACTGTATGTAATTTATTTAGTTAAAATTGACATTTTTTTAAATATAAGATATTACGTTGTAAAGCTAATCTCTCTAGTTTATTTTGTTAGCGATAAATTTGTGTTTAGTGTGAACAAACTTATGAATAGTAGTGTATAATGTTAGGGACCGAATGATGTAAGAGAAACCGAAGCAAGCCGTCAATTAATAGAGAGAGAAAGTACATATTATGTATAATGTATGTATGTACATACATATAATGCAAATGCTGTGTATGCTGTACATCCTATCTGGCACAACACAAATTATATACATATTTTTATATGTAAAATACATATATTTGTCATTCTTTAAAACACAGTGGTGAAATGTCTTATAAAATATATAACTCAAACTTTGGTTTGAAACTCATACCAACCTGTTATGAAATTCGAAAAGGATTTAGAATCTGGTTCTTAGCTATTGCGGACCGTTGAATATTCAAATTTGGATGAATACGTCCACTCGTATCAGCCGGTTCGTTGATTTCTGGCGGAAACGCAGAAATGATTGAGGCATTAATGACGAAGCGTTTATTTGAGGTGAATATTTGAATGAATAAATTGAATATTTTTTAGCAACCATTTTATACGATTGTAGGCATTTTTCAAATGTTCATACAAACATATACAGGTTTATTTACTGTCGTCCTTCACCTCTACTTGTTCTGGAGAGATAAACTATGCTCGCAAAGCCAATTTCTATTTCAGCAGTTCAGAGGTAAATAAAGTGTAGGTATTAAGTCAGGTTTTTTTAGGAATTAGTTTTTCGGTATTAAATGACTTAATATCTGATGGTGTATTTATATACAAACAGTGTTATGTCATAATCACATAACTAAAAATAAATGTTAAAAAGTATTAAGTGCAGCAGAATAATTGCGGTAAACAGTATTAAGGCACTTGCAACTGTTTACCTCTAATTATTTTTAGGGTAGCAAGTAAGTATACGTAATTGACCATAAATACAATCAAGCGAGATAATTAGTAAACTATATCAGTATTCAGTGATAAACTTAGGCTCAAATTATAACAGCTTATATAATGAGTCGTGGAAAGTATTTCTGTGAATTGGCTAACAAGATAAATAGTCAAATAGTGGATGGTGAGACGCAAAATATAGACATAACCTCAAAGAGTAGTAATTGTAAAGGTAATTATGTTTATTACAAATACAGTATTGCTTAGGTACCTCTTGTTGTAAAGTAAATAACATATATGAAGTAAAGTGTATTAGCTCAATTTGATTTAGTTCTTATTATTTCCTTCTAAATAAGCACAATAAAAATATAATACATTTTACTATTATGTTTCTTTGATAATTATTGACTTAATACTACCACAACTTGTGAATGTTCTTATAAACTTATTATGCAAATACCACCTATAGGGATATATTTCTAGATCGTGAGCAAGAAGAAGGTATACGTTTTTATGCGCAAAATATCCAAAGCAGTAAGTAGTTTAGATGAGGGTCAACATTGCCAAGAAGATATATTTTTAACAAAAGTTTGGGCACTGTTTTGGGTTCTTGTAATGAAAACGGTATTGAAAGAAATGATCCTGAGCGTAGTACTTCAAAAAATAAGAATAATGAAATTATTGATGTAATAGCCGCAACGCTAGATCAGAATAATCCTCAAAATATTTCCTCTGACACAGATGAAATATTTGATGATTCTGATATTGACCCAAATTATAAGTTATCTGAATCGTCTCGCTCTGATAAAGAATTTTCTCTCAGTAAACATGATTCAAACTCTGAAACAAATGAAACGAATTTGGAAACTGTCAAATCACGAAAACGCAAAAGAAATCAGTTTTGGTATGTTGAAATTGACACTAACCAAAAACGCAATTTGTCGCATCATCGGTCAGTATTGAACCTATTAAGCAAAGACGTGAAAGAACAGGAGCGAGGCATGCCAAAAGAGATAAAACTGCGTTATTTTTTTATCAAAGGCAATACATTTACTGCAGTCTATAATAAATTTTATTTAAATACTTTAGATATATCACAAACTTTTGTTAGAACTGCTCTCGCTAAAAGAGGAAGTGGTGGTATAGTACTTGATGACAAAAGAGGAAAAAACATCCACCTAACAAAATAAGTGAAGAAGTAAGGTGCACCGTTAGAGAATATATTTTGAAATTTCCTGTGGAAGAATCGCATTATCGACGTGAAAAATCCAGCAAGAAATATCTAGGATCACATTTGAATATTTCGAACATGTATGCACTATACAAGCAAGAATGTGAGGAAAAGAACATTTTAGCAGAAGATACAGCTAAACAGTGGCTTTATAATGAAATTTTGAACACAGAATTTAATTATGCTTTCAAATCTCCTGCGAACGACACCTGCGATGATTGTGATCGTTATCAAATTAAACGGCGTGATTCATCAACAGCAGAGACCATTCAAGAAGAATATGACAGTCATTTAACAGAAGCTTCTAATAGATATTACTTAAAAAGACAAGACAAAGAGAAATCTTTTCAAAATCCCAATGAGAAAGTAGCGATGGTGGATCTGGAAAAATGTCTACCGACGCCTGAACTAACAAATGCCCAAAGCTATTATTCTTTAAAGCTTTGCACCTTCAATTATACAATTCATGATGCAAGTAGCAAACAAGTATATTGTTGTATGTGGGATGAGTCAATATCTGGAAGAGGGGTAAATGAAATGGTATCTTGTTTATTAAAATGGATATCGTCCGTAAATATGCCAAGTAACATACACCATTTAACAATTTGGTCGGATAACTGCCCCTCCCAGAACCGCAATCTAGCAATGATCATGTGCTATTTTCATATCCTAAAAACTCGTCCAAATATTAAGACTTTAAGTCATAAGTTTTTATTAAAAGGCCACACTCACCTAGAAGTGGATTCAGACCATGTGCGCATAGAGAGTGAATCAGAGAAGCAGTTGCAGTTCAAGATTATGACACCTTGGGTTTGGCAACAATTGGCCAGAATATATAGTCGAAGAAATCCGTTTGAAGTACTGGGAATGGAAACCAACGACTTTAAACATGTTAAAAGTCTGTATACAACTCCACAATCTCCTTCCATGTCACGGAAACGAACTAGTAATACTGGCTTTCGGTGAGTACGAGTTGCCTTTACACTCCCAGTTTCCAAAAACCGAGCTTCAATTCTTGCAAATTTTCCAGGAGTCATTGCTGGTAAGTCCGGATATCGCTCGTTAAATAATCTACATGCGCGTCTGACAATTCGTTCACATTCACCGTGCGTATAAAACAAATTTAGATCATTATTCGAATATTCTTCAATATTCTCCATTATTAACTGTATTTCATAGAATTAGCAAAATAGAATTGTACTACTTTGACATAAAATCAACAACTGTCAAGTCACTTGTTCTAATTCCTTATAATAATCAATGCTTACTGGATGTGGATACGATGTTGTAGTTTTATTAGATTTTACTAAAAAATATGGAATAACAAGAAAACCGTTGGAAATAGGTATAGGGAAAGTCATAGGAATCGATACAGAATTAAATTCTGCGTCTGATCATCTAATAATGTACAGGCTGTTCTATTTGAAAAAAGAACTTTTTCAACTTTGAAGATTTTGTAATTGGTCATGCAGTTTTGGACACCGTGTCTGCGACAATTGTCAATGTGGATTTCGAAAGTGCCATTCTTGTGCTTCCATCTACCCTAGAAGTGTTTATCACCAGTCGAAAATGGGCAAAAGATACTGTGTTGCAAATAACGCTACATCTTTCAAAATTTTCAAAAAAAGTGGCAGTTGAATATAGGTATAGGGAAACCTGATAGAATTCATCATAAAATTTTCTCAGGAATTTAAAAATGAAATAATATACAGGGTGTTTCCTAAGTAATCTAAAATATTATATGGGGCGCTTCGTCACTCAATTTTAAGACGAAAAGTTCATATAAACATGTGTGATAAGTCTTGTCGTTAATGAGATACAGGGTGTTTTATTATTTTATTAGAAGCAACAACATGTGTTAAACATAAAGAAAAAATATTATATTTCAGAGCATATGTTCAAAATGTCCACCTGCAACTAAAATGCAAGCATCTGCTCGATGTCTAATTGATTGCCGAATACGT
>SMLS01063809.1:0-11956 GCA_004785975.1 Popillia japonica
CTTAAACACGTCTAGGCCGCGCATGACGTCAGCCCGAAGGAAATTACATTTGAAATTTATTTCAAGAAAGGTTAAAATCACTGGTTTTGTAGGTGGGATTTGTATTTTACAATTAATGCTTCGCAATGACGTATGCGAAAGATGCGCATCGGCATATCTGGTTTTGTGTATCCTGGTATGCAGTATGTTTATCTCGACTCCAGACAACTAAGAAAGAGACAGACAACGCTATACAGGAGAATCTACAGCGTACGTAGACATTGTGCATATGTACTTACATACATACGAGACGATGCCGCTACGAGGCGTTGTCTGTCTCGCTCGTAGTTGATTGGGGTCTAGTAAACATACTGTATATTCTTACCGTTAATGTAAAATCTTATTCTCATTAATTATTTACAACGATTTCTGTTACGAGATTCATGTAAATATAAATATATGTACATATGTAGATACATATTGAAAATATGGTGTTTTATAACTCAAAATTTAAGGCAAGCAAATATTGCTGCCGCTCTTAGTCGTCTCGACTACTTTTAGCGTGAGTGTACGTATGTACGTAACTATTTACATACGTATGTACATACATACTATTTACATGATTGCGACGGATTTCGTCCGCTTTAAATAAAAGAATTTTTATATAGTTCGACAGAATTCTTGGCGGCTGACGAAGACGAGTCGATTTATAACAATAAAATGTTTATCGAAACCGTATTAAGACGCGAAAATCGTTAGAATGCAAAGCGCTACTGACGTTATTACATTTGAGTACGTTTACTGATAGATGTAAATACATAATGGGTGTCCCAACTGGAACTTAGGGATTTAAATTTCACATTATTTTCAAATAAGGTAACTTAGCAAACTAATATTTGGTATACGTCATCTAAAAACTTGTAAAAGTCATCATGCAACGTTTCACGACTGAATAACGTATCCAAATTGTTCAAATTTCTTATGAAAATGGTCGTTCCATTACGAACACAATTCGTCGACTACGCGTTGTTTTTCATCGGAATCATATTCCCAGCAATACGGCAATTAGGAATTTAAATTGTAACAAACTGGTTCTGTTCTCGATGTAAAGACACCACTACGTCCTCGTAACGTTCGGTCAGTTGAAAATATCGCTAGGGTGAATGAAAGTGTTACCGAAAGTCCAAAAACTTCAATTCGTCATCGGTCACAGGAATTGGCCATCTCAAGATCATCTCTGCAACGAATTTTAACAAAAGACCTTCGACTACACGCATACAAGATACAGTTAACACAAGAATTGAAGCCCAGGGACCCTCACCACCGCCGTATCTTTGCCAATTGGATTTTAGAGCAAAATGAATTTGATGACGAATTCTGTAAGCGAATCATATTCAGTGACGAAGCCCATTTTCACTTAGGGGGTTACGTAAATAAACAAAACTGCCGCATTTGGGGGCGTCAAAATCCTCGAGAGATTATTATATGGTATGGTGCGGTTTCTCGGCCAATGGTGTTCTTGGACCTTAGTTTTTTGAGAATAATAATGGAGAAGCAGAAACTGTCAATGGAGAGCGGAATCAACAGATGTTGAATAACTTTCTATGGCCTCGTTTGGAAGATATGGACCTCAACAATCTTTACTTTCAACAAGATGGGGGGCCACTTGTCACACTACCAGGGAAACTCTAAATTTACTGCAGGAGACATTCCCTCGCCGTGTGATTTCTCGTAATGGTGACGTGAATTGGCCTACAAGATCCTGCGACATAACACCGATGGGCTTTTTCCTTTGGGGTTTCCTTAAGGATCAAGTCTACACAAATAATCCACAGACAATTGATGAATTAAAAAATAACATTCGTGCGGCTATTGGCGAGATTAACTTGCATATGTGTGATAAAGTCATTGAACATTTTAAAAAAAGAATCGCTGCGTGCAATAGAAGTCATGGTGGACATTTATCCGATATCTTGTTCCACATATAATTTTAGAGATTCTATTTTATGTTTATGTTAATAAATCGTTGGATTTCTAAATACTACGCATTTTATTTGGAATTTAAATCACCAAGTTCCTATTGGGACATCCTTTATTTATGTAGTACCTACATATTGGTAACAAATCGTATTGTTTATATTACAGATTCAAGATGCTTCAGCAAATACTTCGAGATTTATACGTCGACCCGGAAATCCTAGCGGAACTCGACGAACAACAGAAACAGAACCTCTTCTGTAAAATGCGCGAAGAACAAGTGAGACGATGGAAAGTGTGGACGGAGAAAATTGCCAAAGATCCTCCTCCCTCTTGTTGCCAGACGAACTATAACCAAAAGCGGAAAAAACGCGTCGAGTTCCTGAAGGGAATGGACGGCGAGCCGTGGGTTTGGGTAATGGGCGAACACGAGAACGATAAGAGCATACAGGAGATATTACGGGACGAAGCGATAGAGAAAGCGCGAAAATTAGCCGAAAAGGAGGCGGAGGAATTACGAAAACAGGTCGAGGCTAAGATTACTATGGAGTTGATTGAATTAACGCCCAAGATCCAAGATCTAGACGAGATGACGTCCAAATTGAATATAGAAGAAGTTCAGGACGGCGGCGACGACGACGGTACCGGCATATATTGTTCAGTGGACGAATTAAGGGAAAAGATGAGCAAGCCGATAAAGAACATGAATAATTACACCATCTGCCATTATCAGAGTAAAAATAAATTGAATAATATCATCATAGATAGGAGGACGAACGTACTGCAAGAATTGTCTATAAATAAGAATAAAGTTGCGCAAAGGATCGCTTTGTGGGAAAAAAGACTGACGGAAGAGAGAACCTGCGAGATCTTCAATAATATACAGAAGAAACAGATGGAAGTTGCCAAGGAAGCGGAGGAAGCAGAAAAGCGGCAAGAACAATTGTGGATTGAACAAGGTATCTATGTATGTACGGGAGTGATGTTGTTATGCATAAAAGGGTTTCCATTTTAAAATTTAAACGTTAGGTACTGCGAGTATTACTATCCTTATAATGCATACATATATGTATGTAAGTGCAGGCTATTTTGTTGTTAAAAGTAAAGTAATTTCTCCCCCTGCACTGGACAACACGTTACAACATTGCCACAACAAAGCGACGAACGCGCGAAGTTCGGTGAATTGTTGTTGCAGAGCGCCCCCTACAATGAAAATTTTCACTAATAAAAATTCGCGGTGGGTTAGAGGAAACGCGGTTATTACCGGTTTTGTTTTTTTGAATCGTGGTGGAGAGATTACTTCTACAGCAGGGTGTACGTATGTATTATGTACTATGTGTGCGCACTCGACACTTTGTTCTCGACTTACTGTTATATTTTTTTGATAGAGAAGAAAGCTAAACAAGCGGAGAAACAAATCAGAGAGATCGCCAGAAGAGCTAGGGAGGAACACAGATTAAGTTCGAACAATATGGAGATAGATACCAGCTATTGTAATGCTACCATGCCCGGCGTTCCTCCGGGTAGGCAAGCTGTTATAGATTGGTTTAAGGCGAAAGAGATAACTAGGAATGCAACGGTTGATTCGGTAAAACGGATGCAGCAGCCTTGGTTTCATGGTACGTAGCACATGTACGACGAGATATTAATTATGATGAAATTGGAGTAATCATTTTTACTTATACATACATATATATAATAACAAGATTGCGTCACAATTAATTGCAGACAAAATTTGCTTCTTGCATCGTACAATGACGTGAATAGATCAAATCTTTATCAATCAAACAAATAACATATGTATGTACATATCTCTGCCTGTCTATCTATTGGCTAATAACTAATCGTCATAGTAACGAAACGTGAAGTGAAAGAAAGACGACTGTCACCTCTTCAAACAAACAAATTGATATGTTTCAGGTTTAATAACGCGAAAAGAAGCGGAATCGTTACTGATGGATCAACCGGATGGAAGTTTTCTGGTAAGGTTATCGGAGAAGATTTGGGGTTACGCCATCTCGTATAGGGCGAAAGAGAAATGTAAGCATTATCTGGTCAACGCCGCGAGAAATTATTCATTCTTGGGAAGCAATCAAATAGAGCATAAGTGTTTAAGTAAGTCGCTCATATACATATTATGTATGTATGTTATCGTTAAAGGAATGTACGTATGTATGCATGCATATACATACATACATACATATGTATGTATATACTATCGCGGGCTAGTAATATTTAATCGTCGCACGATGATAACATTCCACCATGTTCATTCTTTTTTGGCGAATGATAATTGTTCAATGTTACTAATCTTCAATCTTGTGTCTATGTTTGGGGATACATATGTAGGTATATCCATCCACAAGATTTAATGTTTTCTCGATACCACCGACGAAGACGAAAAAATATACGAAGAGAATATTCCGTTAAACTAATTAATCCTTCATCATTTACAGGCGATCTTATATCTCACCATCGTCAGTTTCCATTATCGGGCGGTGAAAAATTACAAAACGTCTGCCCGAGGAAGGAAGAGCGAACAATCGACGAACTTTTTGATAACTAAAATACGGGGACTGGGAAGTTGTTTGCAACAAGGATCTTTACTGTGATTCGCAAAGGCATTTTATCGATTTAAATACATTTTTATTCCGCAACTGTTATTAGTTGGTTATATGATGATGGAGATAGTCTGGAGAGTCACTCAAATCACACACTTGAGTTCAGATACGTGTAGTGTTCTTTTGTGTGTGGCATGGCAACTTTTCAATCAAAATCCGCTCGATCGAATAATGTATAGAAATTAATTGTGATATACATATTATACGTTTACGTAACATTTTCATACACACTTATGACTGCTTAATTTTCTAGTTTTTTCGTTCATGATTTTTATTTACCTACTTATGTTATTATTCTATCTATGTATGTATGTATGTTTGTATTGAGTTTAATGCTGTACATATAATGTGGGTAGATTCCCGTATCCACCTGAAACAATTGTGACTGACTATTGATGATAAATGCAATATTATTTCTCGATTACTATTTTTAAGCGTGTACGTTGCAGGAGTTTCGGGATGAATAAGTGTTGCCCACGTATTTTATAATTTTTATTAAAAATCTGAAGCAAAAATGTAATATACAAAATTTATATTTGGAATCGAGATTTTTGTTTTTATTTCTCAACTAACAAGCGGAAATTAGTGGTAACTGAGACTACAATGCGGCCGATTGCAGTCATACCGGATCGCAGCATATCCTCTACGACAAGTCGCATACTATGGTGACGTTATTTATGACGATTACGACGAATATCGTAAGAAGGTAAAAAACACGAAGGTAACGAAAATCGAGTCGATAAACACGATACTGTTTTATTATTTACAAAAATAATATATATATTTATATATACATCAATGCACAATTTAAACGTAACATTGAATTCTTAAAAATAAACAATAAGGGAAATAATAATAGATAATACACAGGAAGTTAGTTAACAATATTTTCCAGATGTATCAAAAGGCGAGACAAGATCCAAATTTATATACTTTCGTTTTGCTTTTTTATACCTTACGTCCTACAACACAAAGAAAAAAAAACAAACGGATACAAGATAAGAAATTAAATATACGTACATACATACAATATCTATACATATTTATGATAATTATTATAACGAAACATTTTTAAAATATTCACTCTGTACAAATTGCAAACTATATACATATATGTATGTATGTATGCACATATATATACCTACTTATATATTTTTACAATAAATACAACATCAAATTTATATCTATATACATGAAAGAAATTGAAAAGAAATCTTGTATAGGATCCATTCGTCAAATATATTGTACACAAACAGACATATTATGAAGGATGATCTATTTACATAGATAAATTTCTACTTGTAAAGTTAAGTCTCAATCTCTCTCTCTCTCTCTTTCAATCGGTTCTACATGAATGGGAATGAACTGCTATGACTACTAGTAGTAATAATGAATTTGGATGCTGATGATTTTTGCGACGCCGATGATTGTACTATCCTCTGCAATAATACATGTTATACTGTTGTATTACGGTATTTGCAAAAAAAAGCTACCGTTTCTATTGTACGTAGGTATTTACTTTTTTTTTTCTTCTACGTTATACTTACATATATACAACCATAAAGACGTTATTAAAAGTCAATAGTTACCGGTGTAACGATCGCCTTCTGATGATGTTCTGGACTCGGGTGCGTTTTTTTCTTCGTCTTGTTCGGACTTGCCGTAGCTATAGTGAGTGAGGATAAAAAAAACGACGACAATGATTAGTCGTATTTACATCGGAAAAAGGGACTTACCGCCAGGTAGATTCGGTAAGGTAAACTCGTCCGCTTTTGGTTTCGATTCTTTCCGCTTGGGTAAATAATGATGATGACTAGATCCGCCGGCCATATTGTTATTATTGCCGTTAAGCCAAGACGGTGCCATCAACAATTGATTCTGCTGATTTACAACTACCGGTTCTACGTTCATGAACATGGAATCTAACACCAAATTACGATCCAACTTCTTCAGGTAATGTCCGCGGGGAGGATTCACCAACGGCACTTGGTTGAACGTGTTCTTTATACAAGTACTGTGGATATTTTGCAACAGATTCGGGGACTTCTTCGACGTATCCACGCCCACAGCTTTAGTAAAACTTATATTATTAATAGTGGGATGAAGAACTTGTTGCTGCTGCTGCTGCTGCGTTATTCCGGGCGATTTGGAGTAATCGGGAATGTTCGCTTGTAACGATTGAAATGGCGGAGGTGGGGATCCGGACACGATCGGACTACCCATCTTCTTATTATCTTTTTGCGCAGAGACCGGTCGCAAACTGTCCGATTTCTGATTGGCCAATTTCGCCAGATTTTCCAACGACTTTTCCAATTTGTGCAATTCAGTTTCTCGGCCGGACAATTGGCCGCCGGATATCTTGGGCGTACTTTGCTTACTTAGGCTTTTATATGACGAATGGTGATGATGCGGCGGTTTTATAAAAAAACTGCTCGTACCGGATTTCTGTCCGACGTTGATCAATCTGTGGGCCCCGTTTCCCGACACTTTCGTCGTCGCGTTCATCGGGCTCCTGTCGCCGCCGAACGTCAAATCGCAACCGCTGCTGCTGCTAACCGTATCACAGCTGAATTTACGCTTAATGCTGCCTTCCGTCAAGGATATTTTCCATTTGGGCGGATCCACTTGTAACGATCGTCTCTGTCTGATCTCGTCCTTACGATCGGTCGACATTAAAATATCGGCTTTGTACTTCCTCAACAACGGATTCGCGTTGAACTCGATGAGGACCTTTTCGCGTAACGCCGGCAGGAATTTCTGCGGAAACCTGTCGTGCGTGAAGTAATTGTGTCTAAGCAGTTCGTCGGCGGTCGGTCTATTGAACGGGTCCATTTTCATACACGAAATTAGAAAGTCCAGCGAGAGCAGGGACCAATTGGAGAACGTCTTGTAGAGACCGTTGGATTCCGCCGCGGCCGATTTAATAATACCCTTCAAGTGATTCGTCTTGGCTATAATCTGTTGATGTCGTGTACATGGTTTTCCTATATTGTACGCGAACAATACATATATGTACATCAGATACGTACATACATAAGTGATTTTTCGTTTAGTGAACTTTTACTTACCGATCATTCTGACGATTAAATATAATTGATCGATGTCACTGTCGCCGGGAAATAACGGATCGCCGGTCATCATTTCGGCAAACAAACAACCGATCGCCCATATATCTACGGATGGGCCGTATTGCTGTTCCCCCACTAATAATTCCGGCGCCCTGTACCATCTAGTCGCTACGTATTCGGTGCACGGTTCGCCATTTACGCTAACCAAGCGCGCGAAACCGAAATCGCACAGTTTTACCACGCCCATCGACGACACCAGTACATTTTCCGGTTTAACATCTCTGTGAATTATCTGTAAATCAGCGGGAGAAAAAAAAATACGTTACCTAGCTAATACTTATACGAATAATTGTCGATCGTCGTTGTCAAAAGATGTCCATCAATTAAGCGATCAATGCTACGTTGATGATTCGACAAAAGCAAACGACCGATATACATATGTAAGTATGTATGTATGTAACGTAAGTACGTTTTATTATTATGTATTACGTTGTTATACGTACATGATTTGAATGGCAAAAATTGATGGCCCTGGTCACTTGATATATCCGTTCTCTGGATCGTTCGTCGCCCAATCCGCCCGGCATTTTTTCCAATTCGTCCAGAACTGTGCCTTCGAGATATTCGAATACCAGATAGAACCTTTTCCTGTAACGAAACACTTCGATCATCGTTACGAGGTTCTCGTGCCGCAGCTTCTACAAAAAGAAACAGGCACACACACACATGCGAACTGTAGGTACAATAATGACTAGGCGCGCAATGGTCAAAAACAACAATCAACAACCTATTCCGACTCGCCTATCTCATCTCACATAGTCGACACATACATATGTATACCTATGTATGTTTCGACTACACATAATATGAAGCGATCGGATCGATTCGATTGTTACACATATACAGGTAATAAGACGATGACGTACATCACATGCAATGCTTACGTACTTTTAACATTCTTATCTCTCGTAGTGCCATCCGTCGCACCGTGGCGTCTTCTTCTGTCTCGAGGAACTTTTTGACGGCGACTATTTGATCCGATTCTCGATGACGACATTTCATTACCAGCCCGTACGAACCTTCCCCAACCACCGCGAGCTGTTCATACTTTTCCATCTTACGACGACCAACGTCTGTCATCCAACAAAATTACCCAAGCTGATGCCCTGAAACATCTACGAAAACCGTTACGCATCAGAATCGGATTACACACATATTTAAAACAAATCGCATGTTCATCATTAAAACGTTACCTGCAACACCTGTCAAAACGTATAATATAATAGCAGTTATTGGCAAAATGTTTATAAATGAATGAGAATTCACAGCCGAGTGAACAATACCCAACTATGTATTCACTATAAGTCGTGTGGCCATGTATGTATGTAGTAGCTCGAAATGAATTTCTATCTGTCAACGCGTCTATGTATCCGAACCCTATCGTTAAGCCGAACCCCTGAATGTTACTGTAATAAATAACGGTTTTACACAAGTATAATTTCTCATATCGTCGTCTGTGTTTTTGTGTCTTACTGTCGTGACTAGCCCAGCTCACTAATGTAATTATATATTTTACCCGATAACATTACCCTTCAATGTGGTTTATTGAAAACTATTATGGAAATCAAAAATTGTGCAGCATTCAACGATATAATAACTAAAAATTGCATATACACTATAAGGACGTATTAATGGCAATAAAAAAAAGTAGGAAAGTAGAAAAAATAGGAAAATTAAAAATTAATATCGGAAAATCTCAACGGGTGAACGATCGCAAAGTTGACCGTACGTAGGTTACAGAAATACACTCGTATGTATGTATTACATACAATATGTACCTATGTATGCGCAGGTGTTATGTAGTCCAGGTAGTAGGGGTTGACCGCTATGAAGTAACATCACGCGAAGATATATTATACATACTACATACCTACATACAGGGTTTCCACGGCCAAGTAGGACATAGGGAAAATACATACAATCGGTTTTCGGTGAATATTATCTCCCTAATAATACTACTTCAGCCAAATTTAAATGCCACATATTACAACTGGGCTAACGATGAACGTTTCTTCAACCATAGTACAAAGATAGTCATTTTAATAAAGCCAGAAAATTATTATTTTTAAATCTATTGCACGTGAATTCCTAATAAGGCTGTTAACATGTGACAAGACTGCAAGAGGCCATGGCGTAGAAGTTCACACAACGGCTTAATAACGCAATGCACGAATTGTTTAGGGTTCGAATCCCGACAGATGAATTTTGTTTTTTTTTTTGAATTGAAAAGCGAAACACATAATAGCACTCGATCATTTTTATTATTGTAAAAATCATTGTTGTTGAAGATAAAAAATAAAAAAACAAAATTGATGTGTAGCGATTCGAACCCTAAACAATCCGTGCATTGCGTTATTAAGCCGTTGTATAAACCCTTGCGCCACGACCGCTTGCAGTCCTGTCATATGTTAACAGTCTTATTAGAAATTCCCGTGCAATAGATTTAAAAATAATAATTTTCTGGCTTTATTAAAATGCCTTTCTTTGTACTATGGTTGGAAATGTGCATCGTTAGCCCAGTTATAATATGTGGCATTTAAATTTGGGTGAAGTAGTATTAGGGAGATAATATTCACCGAAAACCGTCGGCCGTGGAAACCCTGTATATGTATATATACGTCGTCGCGTCGATGTACTCTGCCTACTATTTACGCATATATAGGCAATCTTCATGTAAAATTCTCGACTATAAAGTATTTTATTACAATAAACATATATATGTGTTATTCTTATTTTTTGCCGTTATATGTATGTAGTTGTATATACATATATACTTATTTAGGTAAGGAAAGTACGTACCTACGTATTACTTAATAACATATATACCTATGTAATAGTAATATATAGTAAAGAAAACAGAGCGCACGCGAACTACCAACCGCCAACTATGTATACGCATAACAAGGATACACACACACACACACACATATATTCCAAACTATAGATAAGAAGCCGTAATCATGTCCCCGTACAGCGTTTCTCAATGTGATCGCGCGACCCTCGAATCAAGGAAGTCGCTTCTTGATTTACGACAATATAACTTTATTTCAACGACGATAATTTGTGTCATGATGATGATGAAGTTGGGCCAGGAGCAGTTTTCAAATTTGGATCGGTTCGGGTCGTCGATATTTATTAATAAAGGCAAACGTAGGTATATCTGCATGCATACATACATATAACTATACTACATAATATGTAGATAGCAACTACGTCCACAGTCAGTAGCACGAAATGAAACGTAAATGTTTCGTCTTTTCTATTGCCATGCTATGCCATATGGTTACACGGTAACAAATGCTAATTTGTCGCGTCATGACAATCACATATAAAAACACCGGTATACGCGAAAGGCAAAAGAATCTATAACGGTTTAATTATGTAGGTATACATATGTAACAATTGAAACGAGAAGCATCACATGTTATATCATGCCTATATGTACAGAATAAAAATTAAGTATGTGCAGCTATATTTAAATATTTAATTCCAACGACGATAACAAATGCAGATAAATATTCATTATTATTATATTTATGCGAGTATAGAACACATACATACATAGATATAGGCATGTACAATATGTATATGTATCTACTACCTATTTAGTAATAAATAATATTTACCCAACATAATATTACCTCTATTAATAAAACTGTATCCGTAGCACGCCGTCCTTTCAAAAATCAATCCTCCTCATTCCGGCGATTTTCTTTTTAATCGCCACAAAACCGATTAAATCCACGGTCCCCGGAATTAATTTCATGAGCCAACGTTTACGGTCTCGCTCGTAAACGGCAAAATGTCAAGAATTATAGATCAATCGAATCGAAACAAAACAAAAGTCTGCAACGCACACACACAAACAGGATGGGGGCGAGGAGAATATGCGGATAGATACCAACCACCATCTACTATTCTGTACAGCTTAACTATAGGGCGCATAATTTTTTAACATGGTCTCTACTACTACTACTATCCCGATTTAATGCCGTCGATCACGAAGACCCTAATTTGAGCTTTCTTTGCGTAAAACATAATTTAATCGTTGTCGTCTTACTAATACAGTTTATCCGCGTATTACATATTATTATAGATACGAGATATCGATAATAACAACCACGAGACTTATATTACGACAGCCCATAATAATAAACTAACTTAAGATTCCCTTGTTTTACTACCAATTAGGTCAGTCAATGCTGATTAACTTGTTTACTAATTCAAAATTAAACATTCTATTTTTTTTTT
>SMLS01063810.1:0-21338 GCA_004785975.1 Popillia japonica
GAAATTCAAAAGTTTTAATAAGTTTTATTGATATCACTAAGGTGTGTCAAGTAAACTTTTCCGGTTTTTCAATTTTTTATTTCAACATGAGCAACTTACCTAAAATATCTCAATATTCTTAAGTAATCTTCCTGAATTCTCAATGAAGGGTCTCCAACAAACGCTACTCTATGTTTTTGAAGATCTTCATATCCATAAAAATAATCATATACTGACCCATCTAATCCTGGAATCATATGAATACTTTAATGTGTATAATATTTTAACAATCCCTAATTTTCTAACATTCTGAATATTTCTTGATTGTATCTCATTTATAATTTACGTAATTTGACTGTAAAGGCGGCTGCACATTTACTACAGTCGGATCCGATTGTCTAAAACGACTTCAAATCGGACCACTACCGCACACTGCCGAGAAAATATTTCCGATTCTATTTGAATCTCATTCTCATATTCTTGCGACAATCGAATCCAAATGTAGGAAGTGTGTGGCAGCCCTTTCCACATCAAGTGTGATCCAAACATGACTAGATTCGGCAGAGGGGCGTGCGGATATCAACGTGGAAGGGCCGATCTGCCGAAACCTTCAGTAATGTTTACATGCTCGATCGTTTATGTTTATGATTTTTATGAGTGAGCATAGGCGATGCGGACACATGAATGTTTCTACATAAAACAATGAAAAAAATATATTATATAATGTGCATCTATTAAATATTTGATTCATTAAATATGTTTCTACACTTGTTTCAGTCAAATGAATACGGTGTGCGGAACAAATATTTCATAGTGATGAAAACGACCATTCATATATGCAATGTCGTTAACATACACGTAGCAGTCCTATCTATATGATAATTTGCCAGTACCTTACTTATCTTGCTAAAATTTCACTTTAAATAACTCATACCTAAAAACATTGAGTTAATAGTCAAATCTCTTCTATTAGCATCCAAAAACCAATCTGTTGTATATTGAACTTCTGCATGACGTCCATCAGTAACAACATCAATTCTTAGGGTAGTTACTTCAAAATTCTCTTTATCATTGATACGTGCAGTAATAGTTCCATGTTTTTCTCCTTTTGCATTAATCATTCGTATATTTTCTAGTTCAAACATTTGTTTCATATCATCTGGAGTGGCTGTTGTAGCAAAATCTAAATCTTTTGGAGACAATCCCATAAGTAAGTCTCTAAAATACACGTTACAATCATAAAACAAACTGAAAGTTATGTTCTACCTTACAGCTCCACCAGCTATCCGTATTTCATAGTTGTGTTTCCTAAATAACGATACGAATGAATTTAATTCATCTGTAAATATGGATTTAAAAGCTGGAGTATCTAGCTTGGTAATTATTGGAGATTCTCTATGTTTTGGAGACATTTTCCTTAAAACATTTAACCTCTCATGCAGCGACAATTTTTTTAACTGAAAACGATTGTGAATTATTCTATGTAATTCACATAAAAAAATATAAGTAATTACGTTTGTTGAAGATAAACGCAATGACAAGTACCTGATCTGATAAAATAAATACTTTGATATGACTGTCATGCCTTTTATTTCAGAATTTTAGAAAAGAAATTGCGAAATTACTTCACAGAATATTTATAATCTACAACCACCTACAACCACTTTACAACCAACCAGTACTTATTTTCTATGCAACATGCAACCAACCGACATTAACCGACTTCTAAAGTCGATTCGAGTCGATTCCACAATTCGTGCACGATTCCGCTCAATTCCGCTGATGAGCGATGAATAATCATCAATAATCATGCAAACTTTATGTGAATAATCATCGTATTTAACCTTAAATCAGCAATCAAAACGCAAACGGTTATATTTTCATGTAAAATCATTTCAATAATTTTATAACTGTGTTTTATAACAAAAGCAGATACAAAACAGAACATGTGTTACAGGTTCTAGTGTGATTCTAGTCATTCATTGAATGTAATAAATTGTCTGATAATAGTGATGAAGAAGTTAACAGGCTCATTTAGATATACACAATGGGATCCCTGGCTAATAATATCACAAATAACATGTATACAGTGTATTCTGTACACCACCTTAGGATGGATACTATTTATTTTAGGTTCACTTGTGGGGGAAACAAGAAACTTAGATCACATATTTGAATATCACGTAAGAAAATTGATACTTAGTTTTACTTATTTAGTTCATATTTACAGTAAAATCTCTACAAAGTGACCACCAATTCAGGCAACTGCCTGATCAAATGACTATATTTTGTTGGAATGGTTTTTACTATCTTGTATATAATGTATGCAACACCTTTCTAAAACAACCCTTTTCTAATGCTACCGTGATCATTTTAAACGACCGCATCATCAATATACATATTAAAATATGTAGAATGAATATATTAGGGCATTCACTGAACTGGATGATATCAGTCAAAGCTCGATTCAGGAACAGAACACATACATTAAAACAGATGAATCGGTTTTTTTTGCTGTGTTTTCTATAACTATTAGCATGTAATTATTATTATTAATAACCTTAAAATCGGAACAAATTTTATCATGTCCCTGCGTAATTATAAACAAACTATATTGGCACTTGAACCGCGCGTAAAAGTTATACAGGATAGTAAAAAAAGGATATCCCAATGTAATTTGGCAAAAAAAACAAGGGTGATATTAATATAAAAGGGACACAATATATTATAAGCAGACATGTTAAATGCAATGCTTTTCAGCTACGTGCAGAAGTTAAAAATATAACACTTGCTTGGTTTCAAGGAGCTCTCACTAGAGGTGTAAAAATGCGTTCAAAAGACGACAGTATCTAAATGTTTTGAAGCGTGCGGAGTAAATACAGATTTCCATTATACTGATATGGCAGATGAAATAGAATCAAAATGAATACTGACAAATTTTGATGACAAGAACCTACGTTTGCGATTTCGAAGATTGGGAAAAAGCCAAAGATTTAGTGGACGAAGCGATAAAAAATAGATATGGGGAAGCATCTCTCGCCACAAATACGGAACTAGATCAAAATAAAGAAGACAACATTGAGTGTATTCCACTTTCTA
Organism: Popillia japonica; assembly: GCA_004785975.1. Taxonomy (NCBI): domain Eukaryota; kingdom Metazoa; phylum Arthropoda; class Insecta; order Coleoptera; family Scarabaeidae; genus Popillia; species Popillia japonica. The sequence continues at coordinate 3,079 of SMLS01063810.1, forward strand.
ACTCTCTCAAGGTATTTATTATACAACGTCAAATCAGAGTTGAACGGGAAATACTTTTAAAAAACAATAGGAGGAGCGCAAAAACAGACACAAATAAACCAATTTTAGAACAAAAGTAGCAATATATATTTATGTAATAGGACATACTATTTTTTTAAGAAAAGAATACTTTTAGTCATATATTTTATATTTAAGTAGTGTAGGTGGATTTATATTTTGTAATTAATACCTAGTAAGTTCGACTTCTGTTAATGTCAAATATGTATCTATTTTTATAATCTACTCTTTGTATATATGTGTGTGCATTGTACTGGGATAAATATGTTTACTGTATATTTGGAAGATGCTGTCTAATGCAACCGCCTGTCGAAGGGATCGTTTTTGTTTGGAACGTAAGGTGGTCGCTTTTTACAGGTTTTACTGTAATTGTAATTCATTGGTGGTAGGTGATGGGTGGTTTTGGCAATAGGCAAATATAAGTGGATATAGCAAATTTTATTAAGATATTGTTGCAGGAAATTCAAGTGCGGGACTCAGGTGGAAGGATTGTTATTATGGCATTTGTTTTAAATTCATTAATAGGGTATGTATCAAGTTTGGTAATAGATTTCAACTACATATTATTGTATTAGCACATTTATAAATGTGCTAATATAATAATTATTCTCTAACAACTTAAATATGCGTATTAATTGAAACTGTGATTGTATTCATACAGGCTATTGTTCAGTAAATGGATATAATTTGTAACGTATGGTATGGGCACTGACTTTTGGACGGGCTTAAGAATGATTTTTGTAATGAAACCCATCCTGAAATCAGAGCTTGACTCATTTCAACGAGATATGCCGACGAAAAATATATCGGAGACGTGCAACAATCTCTTTTTAACCCTTTCACTGCGCAACGTTTTAAACAAAATGCTTCCGTGGTACGATTGAATTGAGCCGTTGTGTCTTTACATGGTTCGCACAGTGAACAGAACAAGTTTGCGCAAAAGACACTTATGTGCTGCTTGTCCAGTGACCAAGACAAGTTTGGATCAATAGAGGGAAATAATTGTTTGAGGTTTTTTCTATGTCAGACACCACCTTTTTTTGCGGATTCGTGCGGCTCGCGCAGTGAAAGGGTTAATTGAACAGTCTGCGTATTTTTGATAAACCAATAAATTTCTGCTAAAAATATTAACCTAGTGTGCAAAAACGTTATAGCTCTTATCACATATCCATATTGTTTTTTTTTTTTGGTTTTTGTCGATTTTTTTCACTAGTATCTTTGAAACAAAGCTACTTCAAAAATTTTTAATAATCCAGGGAATAATTGCTTATAATGTTGCCATATGTTCAAGAAGCATATTATATCTAGACAATGATGAGTTTTCAATTAAATTGATAATACATCTAGAAATTTCGATTGTTGCGGAAATGGTTGTAGCCAGTAGTAGTTTATAACTTTTGTATGAAAATACTTTAATGCTTAACATACAGGCTGTTTACTAATATATGCGCAGGACTTCAGGATGTGATAGTTTGTCCAAAAATTTGAAAAAAAGTTTTTATCAACTCACCCTCTAAAATGCACTATTTTCGAGATAGAGGGTGTTGAAATTTAATTAAAAAAATCGTTTTTTGCATATATCCGGAACCGTTTATCGTAACGAAAACAGCTTTTGTAAGCATTTTCTACTCATAATAAGCTAAGTTGTGTGTGAGAATATTTTTGTTAAGTCATAATTGGTGAAGATTTTGAAGTGGTAGTGGTTGTTTTTCTCCTCAACTTACTACGCCACTAGAAGAAGTACGGTTTTGAGACGCCCATTTGAACCGCCAAAGTTTTCTATACGAAAAAGGTACTGATGGTCATAAGCTTTAAAGTTGACCGTTTTTGAGAGTTATTTGCAAAAAACGATTTTTTTTAAGTAAACACCTTTATCTCAAAAATGGTGCATTTTAGAGGGTAAATTGATTATTAGAATTATTTTTTTAAATTTTTGGACAAGCTATCACATTCTGATGTCCTGCGCATAGATTAACTGTACACCCTGTATAAATATAATTTGTATTTGCGTAATTTAACTTTGTTCCTTTTGTATTTATAGTTTTTAATTTCTATTTGACTTGTCGAATTTGAAAGCAAATTATATTGTAATAAATGTTTGTTTCAGGGCTGTTATGTTATGGTTTGTGGTTGAAAGAACCAAACAGTGTCTTGATTTTAGTTGTACGTGGTATTTTTTCCATCTGATAGTGTGTTGGTTTTATAATGGAAATTTTCCAACTACGTTTTCGTGGTGGACGTTAAATATTGCCTGTGTTAGCGTAATGTGCGTATGCGGAGAATTCTTATGCCTTAAATCTGAACTACAAGCGATTCCTTTAAGCTTAGGACCAAAAACTGATTTATAAATATGCTATAATTATTTAATATTTATAATATAGATATGTATAGGTAGCTAAGTAAATATATACTGTTGTAAGATCTATATTTATTTAGTTAATAATCAAAAATGTAAATACAATATATAATCGTATTCTACTCATGTTTGACTTTCAGTAAGGATAATTTATGTTCGCTTTAAAGTAGGTAATATGTAATAATGTCTGTGTAGTAGGTTATAGACGGGCTATATCCATATACCGGGATATTTTTCGCGACCTGCCGATAGAATGTCAATAATTTCGTGGTCGTCTATAAGTAGGAGGGACCTGAACAGTAGGCGTACATGCCCACAAGGCCGCATCTGCGTTGTTGTTGGGCAATTCGTATTAGTGAAAAGGGAAAATAAGACAATACTCATTTGATAACTAAAAAACGCAGTAAACTGCGATATGTAGCATTTGTTTGTTTTTATTCAGTCTTACTTTTACATTGAAGCATCAGATAATGTAACTAATAACAGATTTCAATGTATTTAATTAATTACTGACCGCGATCAAGATTTACTAACCCTTATAAAACTAAAACCCCGTACTCTAATATCCAGCGACGTCTTATGAAGAATTGAACGAAATGAATCGAACGCCGGAATTGATTTGATTGCAAAGATCGATCTGTCGATGGCATTTTGTAGTAGTTAGACGAAGATAAAAACAGTAGCGAATTCTTGTCGTTAGACGGCGATGGTATGGATTGAGACAGCCCAGCAGAGTAACAGGCGCGTATTTCTTGACTGTGTTAACTAATACAAAGTTATATTTTCATCTTTTTCTTATTCATATAAAGAGGATCGTCATATAGCTCTTGGTATAAAAAGACGCCAAAGATATCTATGAGTAAGCATTAAATAAAAAAAGTTAGCAAACTGTGAGCAGCACTAGATTTCTTGATAGTGAATCCACGTGTTTCATTTTCTGTTCACTTCTCTGTTCTATTTGGTAATTAAATTCATCTAGTAAAAGTGCCCATCTAGCCACTCGGTCGTTACTATCTTGAAAGAAATAGGTACCAAGGAGATTTGAAGAGCTACTATTATTGCCAAAACTTGCAATTCGTAACTCCTATAATTTTGTTCTGCTGTAGTTGTCTTCCCACTCATGTAATCCACTAGGTGGAATTTATTATCATTGCTTTCTGAAATAGTATGGCACCGTACCTAAATTTACTCGCATCTGTATGTAATTGCGTCTCTTTTGCGGGGTGATATTGCTAATACTGGTCTATTCGTCAACAATTCTTTTAGCTGATTAAAAGCTAATTCCTGTGCTTCTCCAACCACAAATTTTACATATTTCTTTAGTACCTAAGTCACTAACGGCTTAGCTATTAGAGAATAATCGGTAATGAATCTTCGAAAATATGCTATCAATCCTAGAAAAGTTCTTCTTTCGTATTAGTGGGTTCAGAAATTTACCTACTACTGCCCACACAGCACAAACACATCCATTAGATATACAAAAAATATCCATGATGGATATCCACGATATCCATAAGATATCTAAAAACATCTACTTTACATCCAATGGATATCCAGATGTCCGCCTAATATCCCATGATATGGATATCTGCATGGATATCCATTAGATATGTCATGGATATCCACGGATATCTCATGGATATGCATTAGATATCTAATAGATATCCATGATATATCTCATGGATATCCATATCATATCCATATCATATCCATTAGATATCTAATGGATATCCATGAGATATCTATGGATATCCGTGATATATCTCATGGATATCCATGCAGATATTCATATTATTGGATATTAGGCGGACATCTGTATATCCATTGGATGTAAACTATGGATATCCATGAGATATCTAAAAACATCTAGTTTACATCCAGTAGATATACCAATGTCCACCTAATATCTAATAATCTGAATAGCTGGAAGATATCTATTAAAAATATTTTCTTTAGTAATAATACGTCCATTAGATGTGAAAAACTAGATATTCAGTAAGTCCATTAAATATCTTTAGCAACTCCCTATTAGTTCTTCTATATGCCCTGGTAATATTAAAAAAAAACCATCATAAACTACTATTAATCAACGTTTATTTCAACACAATGCTTAAATAATTTATTTATTTATATTATGAACAGCATCTCCAGCGTTAGCGTCCACATTATCATCACATAAGTTTCTATGTCTAAAAAAATAAACGAGAATTAGTAAGAAATACATTTTTCTGTTGCCCATAAAATAAATTTACAGCAAAAATTTATTTAACAGTTGCAATTACGCACAAAAAATGTCAAATATTTCTCTTTGATATTGATAAATAAATATACTTATGTACGTATGATTTTTTTGCCTAGTAGCAGCATGGCGCAGCCAGTTCTTTATGCTGTCCGTAATATCTTTGTCGGTGGCGTTTTTGTTATTTGCACGTACGGAATCTAAAAAAAAATTATTGAATCGATATCTATCAGTATCTCATATAATCAGACTTACACAAAATAATTTCTGCGAGAGCTAAATGAGAGAAAATTCTCTTTTGTTTAGCTCCTAGCCAGCTGTAAAGAGCAGCTACATTGTCAGGTATATAAATGATGAGGTATATATACTTACTGCGGGCGGGTAAATTCCAAAATGTTTGGTTAAGTCACCACAATTTCACCGATTTCCTTATGCAGATTGCTCCGATTGCTCTGCGGGAAGCACGGGTAAACGTTGCTATTCTTGGCAATCACTTATTTTAGAATACTTGTAGGAATACTTTCACTTTTTTTTGCTATACTCTCTGGCATCGAACGAAACAAAAAACGATATACTCGAACAAGTTTATGTCACGTGCCGTTGTAGTACGTTGCGCAGTACCAATTCTGCCGCAGTAGTTTGCGAGACATGGCGAGGCCATGCGCGAATCGTACACACACGTTAATTATATACCTAGCACGACAAAATTATTCTTTTCGAATTTAAAATCTTTATTAGAAATCTAATTGGAAATTTAGTTGCTTATTACGGTGTTGCTATATATTGTTATATATTGTATTTATTTATATACATATACTTATATATCTATAATATATCCATTAGATAAATCAGTTAGATGATAAGTATGCCATGAAATAATGTTTTAACTGCATAACAGAAGCAGAGCTGTGGGACATTGACAAAAAACCAACTTTGGTTATTTAACGTCCATAATAAATATACATTAGATATCCATAGAATATCTTCCATGGACTAGACATTCTGTGGCTATTTGGAATATCCATTAGATATCCATAGAATATCTTCCGTGGACTAGACATTGTGCGGATATTTGGAATATCCATTAGATATCCATAGAATATCTTCCATGGACTAGACATTGTGTGGCTATTTGGAATGTCCATTAGACATCCAGTGGATGTTCTGTGCTGTGTGGGTGAGGGTTGACTCATGTTATATTTTACATGGTGACCAAGATAATCAACACTATCCTGCAAAAATTGACATTTTTTTCCACTGGATATGCAAACCATATTGTTCTGCAGTTTTTAAGACATTTCTTAACCTGGTGAATCCTTCTTCATTTTTCGCAATGATGGTAAGATCGTTCAAATATATGAATACTTCAGCCTTTTGAATGTGGCTTCGGAAAACATAAAGCGTTGAAATACCGCTGGCGACAAGCATAGACCAAATGATGTTTTTAAGAATTCATACTGATCAGTGGAGCTAACGAATGAAGTATATTTCCCACTTTCTTCATCCATTGGTACATGAAAGAAACCATTCTTTAAGTCAAGGGTAATAAAAGCTTGGCAATTTTCAGGTTTATTGTATATCTTGTGCATTATATTTTTATTTGTAGGTACTGTTTATTTTCCTAACCATGACACGGTCAACACCCGGAAACTCATTATAGAGACTCGGGCCGTGGAAGTCTTCGATATCATTTAATTTTCAGGTGATGAAGTTGATTCTCTAGTAAAGCGTTCGTTTAGTCGTCGAAAATCCACACATAACCTCGTGTCACCGCTCTTTTTCTTGACAGACAATAGGACCAGTAAATTCCGAACAACTAGGCTGTATTATCTTTTCCCGTAACCATTCCTTAATTTGCCTATCAACATCTTCTTTTTCTTTCTGTGACAATCGCCTTGGTCGTTGATATATGGGTTCTTCACTCTTCATAATAGTCTTGGTTTTGATCTTTGTTTCCTTTGTGGGCACTGGGTCATAGTTTCTAGTTTCTGCATTGCGCAGTTGTCGTCGTTTTCCTCTTGTAGCAGAACTTCTTCCATCTTCACCACTTCTCCTTTTCTTCTTTCGAAATTACTTCTATATTTTCTTCACAGTCTTTCATGTTTTCTTCTACATTTTCATCATTTTTCAACGCTTCTTCTATATCTTTATCAACTTGGGTATTAATTTTATTCAGCTTTAATGCTTTAGCAGTTATTGTTACTTGAGTTTGATTAACAATTCGGACCCAAGGGTCGGAGGTTCACGCCCTAGCTGAGTCTGGTAATTTTTAAATCGGATAAAAATAAGAAACATGCCTTCTTCTCAGATAAGGAAGTAAAACCGTAGGTCCTGTGTCAATGCGATGTTTGGCACATAAAAAATCACTGCTGGAGGTTGGAATACCTTCAGTCAGGCAAAATTTTAGTTGAGGACACAATAAGCCTTTTAGGCTGCAGTGTATAGAAACGCATGGAAATTTCTGATGTTCCTAGATCTCCCTCGGGTGGAAAAAAAAACTACTCAATCTAGTTGTTTGAATTTGCCGTTGGAGCTCTTATGCGGAAGTGCTCATCTGACACGATTAGGTTCAAGTTACTCCCAGTATCAATCAAATCTTCTCTTCTTATACCATTCACTTCGACATGCTTAAACATTCTTTTTAATTCACAAGCTTTTTTAATTTGCATGGATTTGTCAGTAGGTTCCGTTTTATTAGAACATTTTGAAGAAATATGCCCAATATTGTTACAAGAAAAGCATGTTGTGCCTTTTTCTTTAAAAGGACATTTTTTCATTTTCTGGCCTGCTCCTCCACAATTGAAACAATGCGGTCCCTTAACAATAGCCTTTGCTTCTTTTGGAATATTCGTCGTCCGAGCTTCTCCATCATTGCTATGCACTTTCGACTTCATTGTTTCATATGTTTCGAACAACTTTTTCAGATCGTTGATAGTCTTCGCCCCATATAGAATGTATATTGTACTCGGAATCCGGTATTTCAGCAATAATGAGTTCAAAGAGTCGCTTCTTCCACATTTTCTTGGTTAGCAATAGTGGTCATATTAAGCACATAATCTTGATATGATTCTTCCTTCGTCTTCGTTTGCTGTGTTAAATGTCGATGTACCATTACGCTGTTAAATCTCTGGCCAAATTCAGCTGTGATGTTTTTCTTAAATTCTTCTCGCCACTTCATAGTTCGTTGCGCTTCCCACCAAAAATTAGTAGTTCTACGTAATAATGTTTTAGGATATACCAACATTTTTAATGACCTCCAACCAAATAAAGCAAAATTCTTTTCCAAATTATCAATCCATTTCGCATAGTTTTTGTTTTCACCAAATACTGATAAACTACTTACTTCGCAAACCTTGCATATTAAATCCAACTATCGACACACACTGTTCGCGTATTAAGATGGTATTTTCTCGTTTCAACAACTCCATTTTTTTCTTTGACATCTTTCCATGTTTGTACAGCTTGATGATGATCGGTTCCACGTTGGTTGGTCTTGATGCTTCAGGTTCATTGCTGTCGGCCATTATTATTTTCAAAATATTCTACGTATCTCAAAATTTATACAGAAATTAATTATTTTTGTTATCACTTTAAATTTTACAACTTTTACTGTCCGTTAAGAGTGTAATTTATTTTTACAGTGTAGCTTGATATTTTATACAACATATCCACTTTTATGTTACTTTTTAACACTTCACCAGTTTTTTAATAAGTATCTAATGCCTGCACTTGAAATATCGTAATAAGTAACGCTTTTCAACATTTTTCTTTCAGATAAAATCACGAAAATGTTCATAAACAACGTATACACCTTTTTACAACTTCTTTTTAGGTTAGTTACTTCTTATAGTTTTTACGTTACATAACAACTTTAATTTTAACACAACTTTGTCTCTTCAACTTTCACTATTTAGCTTGGACAACTTGATTTCAAGCAAACGACACCTTTTCTATTCTTTTTACTACGTTACTTTTTCAAACATCCTGGACGATACCTCAAATTTTGTGAATAAACACAACAATTAAAGTAAAAGACGCCATAGTATAATGAGATCTATAGTTCCTGACGTCATCGGATTCTGATGAACGCTACAAAACCGCTTGTGCGTAAAGATGGGCAGTTCACGAACTACTCAGTTCAAAGACACGTATCCTGACGTATCCTTAAAAAGACTCAATGAACTATGTCCGTAAAATTATTCTTAGTAGTTCCCAGTTCATCATTCATTTATTACCATTATTACTGCACATAATTGAAATATTAAAAAAGATTTCTATTATGTCTATATGTACAATTTTAAAATAATGTATAGCGCATTGAAAAACCAACAAGAGACGTTCGATATGAACTAGGTGAACTTATGGCCGTTTGCACCGACGAGTTTAAGCGTGGCTTAACGTTAAGTACAGCTTAAATGTGGAAATTCATTTCCACCGCGTGTTAAGGGTTCCTTAAATATCTTTAAGGAAAGTTTAATTTAAGCGGTCGATTTTCTAGCCTTAACCACGGCTTACTATTAAGAGGGGTTATACGCTTGCGCACGATTAGAATTTTAATTGTGTACATATTCGAATTGTTTTGTTTATAACCTTTTTTCTCTTGTATGTGTTTGTATTGTACAAATAATAATGAACATAAATGCATGGGGGAGAAGGATGAGTTTTTTGAGGAAGATTTTGATGTATTAGATATCGATTGATAGATAGATTGATTTTGGATTTCCGAGGAGAGTATATCCTCGATCAAATCATTTTGAGGGAATGGATAATTTAACTTTTTTTTCAACGTTTAAATTTGAAATTTATTTCGGTATTATCTTTACAAAGTAAATACATACTATATAATAAAACTAAAGCTTTTAAATACAAATAAAACAAATTGTAAACATAATGGTTTTGACCAATATAAAAATTTGGTTTAAATATAAATTCGCACATTTTCAAGATAAACTATCAATTTTTTTTTTTGTATATTATTTCAAGGTTTCACAACTCACATCTAAGTTCGTGTTCTCTGTTTAGGCACTCTGCATATTCTAATTTCTTTTGCACTAGTTGTTCATACATTTCTCCCAATGCAGAAGATGTAAATGTTTTTATAGCAGTTGGTCTTCAACGGGATGTATGGCTAGATGTTTGTGGTGGTTCTTGGTCATTCTACAAAGATTAATTATGTTATTGACTAAACATACAGACTTTGCCATTTTAAAGTATAAAGTGAAATTTTGAAGCTTCTGTATTATGCATTATACAACACAAAGCGTGTTGTGATTTTTCCACATGAACAATAGGCTACACTTTGTGCCGCTATTCTTCAATTTAGCCATAGTAACTCATCTTCCGCATTTATTTTGGTATTACATTTGCCTCCTCCTGTTTGATACGTTTCTCTCATTTCCATACTGACTTTTTTCTAACTGCCTGCCTTTGATTGTCTTAAAATTTCTTCAACGATTCTACCGATCTATTGCAAAAATTTGGAGATCAACTGTTAACTTCTTTGGCAATGTTTGTCCACGCTTTCGCTTTCTCATCAGCTGATGTAGAATGGGTTGTTTTCATTTTCAACAATGTTTTTATATTTATATATAATGGAGAACAATACCTCCTTTTCTGCTGTTGTATAATTGATAGATCTTGTACGCGCCGCTTTCATAATTACCGAATACTACCGGCAGTTCATAATACACGTAATTAATGTAGGGTACAAACACAAAACAAATATTAACAAATAAATTATTACTTTATGTAATAAACGCAAGTCAATATGCCAATTGTTTAATGTACTGAATTGTCATAACAAATGACAGCAAATGGTGGCGCTGCGGTAGAGTTTGAACTAAACGAACTAAATTTTAGTCCAAATGACCATGAAAATACAACGTTGCCTCTTATAACACTCCCTTTACTAAACACCTGCAAAAATTGTACGGGGCAACCCATAAAACATTAAGCTCGGCTTATCTTTTTAACTGCGCTTAGTTAAGTTAGGCTTTATGATTAAACGGTGCAAACGGGCATTACAGACACACAAGACTCGAAAGAGCTACAAGTTCAAATGAACTAGGTGAACTTACAAACACACAAGACTCGAAAGAGCCACAAGTTCAAATGAACTAGGAACTAGGTGAACTAACTGACTCACAAGAGCCGAATGAGAGAACCCACGGCGGAGGAACTTAAATTACAAGACTTGTCCTATTAGAAATTAGTTGTCTAAACCGCCAGAGATGGCGCGACTACGTAAATGACGTCATGTATTCTTGGTATTAAGGTAATATTAGCGTTCGCCATGTTGTTTGTTTACTTTTGTTGCGGGTATATTAGTTGTGTGTTCGAGTTTATTTGCCGTTTTTGGAATATATATTTGTGATTTGTTTGTGTGCAATATTTAGCGATAGTGCATTGTATTAATTGCTACGTACTACATCAACGTTGTGTTAAAAAAGAGTGGCATATGTTTGTGCAAGCAAAAGAATATTGTGATCTTTCCAAATTGCGGTATTGCACGCCACAGTTGATACCAGTTGATACAAGCAAAATATACATTATTGCAAGAAATAATTCCACCAGTAGCTAATAAAAAAAATGTATAACACTATCTTGAATATTTTAAAAGATGAGGTAAAGTTTAATTTTATGAACCATTGAATCACACAGCTGATGTGATCAACATTTTAAAACTATTTTCACTGTTTTTTTTGTCACAATTGGTCAATTAATGGAGTAAATAAAATTCTATTAGCAGGCAAAGAATCCCAGATGAGAAGTGTTGACAACATTTTTATGCAAGCACACAAATATTTATCTAGAAAAAATAAATAAATTTGTAAAGATATTATAGTTTTCTTTAAATATATGTAAAATGTGAAAAAACCCTTACCTTTTATTTGTTATGAGAATGGTTGTTTTTTCCTCTCTAATAATGTATATGCATTCCTCTAGAAATTTACAGTCATTCACATTACAACAACTTTGCTCGTAATTAATCTAACATTAGGAAAATCATTAACAGATCAGCTTGAATTTTTGTTATCATTTGTATCATCTTTATTCCTATGAATTTGATATAAATGATATTCAAGCCAGCTGTTAGTGATTTTCCTTATAATACATCTATTTTCTATTACAAAAATAAAAATAATAAATATTCCCGGTACAAAATATTTAAAAGTTAGTTGTCTAAACAACCTTAGATGGCGGTAAGAAGATACAAGTAGTTAACATTGGAGTTCCCCAACTCTATCTCTCAGAGAACCGGTCGAAATGAACTCAGTAGTAGCATATGATATGATATATGATATATACTATCTAAATATATATATACGTGCAAAGAATAGTTCCAGTCGACAAATATAGAGGCCGCCGACAGTTGACTGTAGATAACTGTAGAAGGTGCGTGCGCCCAGAGAAATTTTGGATGTAAAACAAAATGCATAGGCACAATCCGTAGATTTAAGTGACAGTTAAAACTAGGAGAAATGTATGTAAAAATGACAGTTTTAAATGACATTTAACCTAAATGCTCCTGTAAGACGTTTATAATAGTACCAAACATAACAGCGATTATTTATCTGGACCGTTGGTTGCGTACGTACGTCCCTTACTCCTCCCCTTTAAAACTATCCGCGGTCCGAGGAGACTGTGTCGCTGCTCTATATTTCGACTGGGACCAAAATATTTTCCTTTATACACAGGTTTCCGTTTTACTCAGGTTATTATACATATGTATTAAAATATGAAATTCTAATGTTTCATTCAACCGTCCAATCTAAAGCATACCAACGCGTGAAATTCCAAAATTTTAACGAATTTGCTAAAGTTCTAAGACAAAATAGGCAAGTATCTAGATCATATTGCAGAAAAAGGAACACATTTATACATACATACCTACCTATTTTATTTTATTGATATAAATATTTGTATGAACGTTACTTTATCAACGTCCGACAAAAGATCGAACATGTGTGCACAACTATGTGTATTCCCTTTGTATTCCGTCTTCCTATTGAGTCGTTTTAACTAGTAATCCACACGTGTGATACATTTCTCAATAGACAAAGTATTTCCTTCATAGGTGGCCGTCAGAAATGGTCTGTTTTCTAATCGTTAATCAAGCCAAGGATCGTTGTGGCTCATTTGAAGTATTAGTATAGGAGCTAGCAACGTTTTTGAGAGAGCATTTCAGGTCAGCTGATTCTTTGATATGTTGTCCTTATTGCTCCTTGGGTTAGAGTCTGAGCCGTCTGGCTGGCAGTAGCGGTTGCTTATATTAGTGCGCAGCCTACCTGTACAGGTAATAATCCTAGATTTTTAAAGAATGTTAAGAAGTGTAATTTTTAATTTTGTCACTTTGGATAGGTTTGCCTGACATAAATTTTTTATTGCCAGACATTTTTATCATTGTATCATGTATATGTATCGAAATTTGTACTCACTAAAGCAAGAATAAGTAATGTACCTTTGTGATTGTTTTCTGTCTCATTCTCGGCAATAGATTCTGCATCTGTCTCTCTCTGATACTAGCATCATACTGCCACACTTTAACGTGTTTATTTAAAGTTAAACAACTGAATTAACGTCTGGCAAATTAAATTTAGATTTATTTATCCGTAAATAAGATAATATTTAAATGCCAGACATTATAAAATACTTTGAATTTATTAAAAAAAAAATCGCGTCTGGCATGTAATTAGCAATGATAAAAATGTCTGGCAATAAAAAATTTATGTCAGGCAAACGTATCCAAAGTGACAAAATTAAAAATTACACTTCTTAACATTCTTTTAAAATCTAGGATTATTACCTGTACAGGTAGGCTGCGCACTAATATAAGCAACCGCTACCGCCAGCCAGGCGGCTCAGACTCTAACCGAAGGAGCAATAATGACAACATATCAAAAAATCAGCTGACCTGAAATTCTTGTTTTTTAAACGTTGCTAGCTCCCGTACTATATGTAAACTCTGTTATTTATGGTGGAAACTAGAGATGGGCAGTTCAGTTTAATTTGCAGATCCGTGTCATCAGTTCTAGTTCATTTTACTGAACTGTATCTTTGAGTCAGTTCGCAGTTCATTTCTTATTTTCAGTAGGTACTAGTAATTTCTTTGCAGATATTCCCGTATAGTTAAGTATATGTTATGCATTAGATAATGAACATTCCCCATTAAAAATGTTATATAAAGACAATTTTTATTATAACAGAATTGCGACACGTTTCTTTAGTCTCTTATTTTACAAAGAATATGTTGCGGTTTGATTTGCGTTAATGTATTTCGAACGCGTGTCTTACGAATCTTGTATCAGTCAATTTACCTACTACTCAGTTCATTTCGTCCAGTTCTCTCATTCAGCTCTTGTAAGTCAGTCAGTTCACTTAGTTCGTAGTTCATTTGAAGTTGTGGCTCTTTCGAGTCTTGTGTGTCTCTAAGTTCACCTAGTTCCTAGTTCAGTTGAACTTGTGGCTCTTTCGAGTCTTGTGTGTCTGTAAGTTCACCTAGTGCCTAGTTCATTTGAACTTGTGGCTCTTTCGAGTCTTGTATGTCTGTAAGTTCACCTAGTTCCTAGTTCATTTCGAACTTGTGTGTTTCGGATCTTGTGTGTCAATAAGTTCACCTAGTTCATAGTTCATTTCTGTTGTAGAAGTTAGTTTCTACAATTTGAAGTTCACTTTTTATTTGTGTTGACAATCCAGTCACATGTGTATGTTGTTTGAAGTTGACGTATTATAAATATATTGAAAAAGTATTGTATCGTTAGTGTGGCTCGTTTTAAGTAAACTTATTAAGTAGTTGATTCTATTTTATTGTGAAAGCAATCACAGCGCACACAAAGCTCTGTTACAACAATTTCGAACGTCTCTCTTGTTGGTTTTTCAATGCGCTATACATTATTTTAAAATTGTACATATAGACATAATAGAAATCTTGTTTAATATTTCAATTTCTATAAAAATTTAAGTTATGTGCAGTAATAATGGTAATAAATGAATGATGAACTGGGAACTACTAAGAATAATTTTACGGACACAGTTCATTGAGTCTTTTTAAGGATACGTGTCTTTGAACTGAGTAGTTCGTGAACTGCCCATCTCTAGTGGAAACCGATTTCGTTTTATGGAGGTTCACAATACTTTTTGGTCTAAATTTATTAGTACGGTTTCGCGTTAAACAGGTTCCGTTTTAAAGAGGTACAGTTGCTATGTTTTTTTACGAGGACGATTCCAGACTATGAAAATTTTCCGCCTTAAACAGTTTTCCGTTTTATCAAGGGTCCGTCTTAGGCAGGTTTCACTGTATACGTAGTCCATAGCCACCGCTTATAAAAAGTATTTTGAATCATATAGTACCTATATTAAGTGGAATTACAAGTAAAGTCTCAAATGAAAACATACGTTTTGATGAAACATTTTACAATAAAACTACTTCATTCTTTTCTACGCAGCATTTATTGCAATAAAAAAAATTCAACATTATTTTAAAAATAATTTGAAATATCAACATTTATAACTAAAAGAGAACAAAAACATTCTTGTCATGATAGAAGTTGCTCAGGTAATCAATTGCCTCTAGCTCTTTTCATTACAGCCATACCTAAGTAATTGGTTTATTTATTGATAATTATAATGCAAGCAATATATTATACGGATGTGTATAAATAATGAGATAATGAGCTTCATGCAGTGTAAGATTGATTTGAGGAAGTGGAATGGAAGTTATTGAGAATTCTTTTCTTTTTTTGAATTATACAGGAATATTTTCAGTGACTATTAAGAAAACAATTAATAAAACTTATTTGGGTTTCACACATTTCATACGTCCAACTTTCAAAAAAACTATTTAAGAGAAGCTAATCTTTACAGTAAAAAGCTTGCTTACTATACCAGTTCTCATTGTTTATGTATTAGAAAAACATATGCTAATTGTTGTTATGTAGGATGTTTTAGAACTGCAGACTTAAGCAATTTTAAAAATATAATTGTATTATTCGGTAACTTAATTTTGAGGCGAACATTCATCCACTTCTAGAATGACGGAATCTTCTTCGAATCGTTGACGCATGAGTAATAGTTCTTGTCGCTTCTGTAAATCAGTGATACTATATTTTAGACCAAATTTACCACATAGATGAAGCGAAATACAAAGATCAGATTAACAAAAATATTTTAAATACATATTGCCCCGGGAACTTTTCTTTGTTCAGTTTCAATCAATTAAATACTTTACACTAAATATAATATTCCTTCTGTTATAATTAACGGAATGTAGGTATAGATTAACTAAGAATCCTTAAACTTTCAACTTTTTATTAGCGGATTGACCCGAAATGCGTTTTCAGTTAAAAGGTATCTTACAAATTACCAATAAAATGCCAGTTTGGCTTATTGATGACTGTTTCATTCTTTGATTATTACTTATTACATGGGTGATTATGTACTTCCCTTGGAAAATATTAAAACTTGATGAGCTTACATATGCAGTCTTTTCAAATATAATAAATTGCATATCTGGCGAAATGTATTAAAAACTGTGTGCTTCAGAAGGGTGATATGTGTGATATTTTCTAAAAAGGTTAATCAATTGAAAATCTAATAAAATTTAAGATAGCGCAATACTATATTTTGCTCCATATTTTAGGCATGTTTGTGATATATCTTTTGTTATTTTATTACTCACCTCTTCACTGTCCAAAATTACTATACGATTTTCAACTTTTGGTGTTAACCGGCAGGATTCTTGTTCTAAATCATCTAAAGATGCACGCCTTGTCAATCTGGAAGTGGGATGTGGAGTTTCAATGGTACTTAAGCGCCGTAAAGGAGGTGGACCATCTAATTCTGCTCCTTCTAAAGTTTTCACTAAACTATGTCTAAAACATATTTTATTTCAATATGAAAACGTAAGCAATACAAAAAAATTGTTGTAATATAAATGTTGCATATAATAATACAATCATTTATTATGACATTCTTTATAAAGAGAGCACTGTAATAGTACAAAGCGTTTATATCAACCAATTTTCATTTTGCCATTGTTTTCTTTTTTAGTCCAAAAGTATTTATACATTTTACACACATAAGTTGCACAGTATCGTGAAAAATATTATTATTACTATTAAGTAGTACATGATTAAAATGATTGCATTTAAAACAGATTAATTAATTTACGTTGGAAGATCACTTGGAAAAGGAAAGCTTTTCGTATGATAGATCTTCCCGTAATATTGGGGAAGTTATTTAACTCTTTTATATAATATTTTTGTACCACTACATACCTTCGAGATAACGTCACTAAGGATTGTCTATGTTTAGAATGCTTCTTTGTTTTGCCTTGTCGTATATTTATTGCTTGAAAGTGATTTTGAATGGCTAATCCTAGTTCAGGACATTCATCCTCAAGCATATCAACTTCCGCGTTCCTTAACATCACATAGCCGTCACAACCGGAATGTAAGTAGCTCTTAGTAGCAAGGCGGTATTTTTGATCTAGTTTTAGGTATTCATCTCCAATTCGTATAAACATGGCATCTACTCTTTCTCCTGGTGGTTTAAATGGAGAAAAAGCAAAACTTACGCCGGCCACCTGTGGAAAGCGGCCTTCTAATTTTGGATACATACTAACACCATTTTCTAGCATATCAAGCAACTGTTGTCCTGTTATATTAAGTATACGTAATGGATCTCGCATTGGAACAATATTGACTAAATCTTTCATTGTAAACTCGCCAGGTGGATGTATTTGATCAGATCGGAATGTACCCGAATTTAAAAGAACTAAATCAGCACCTGTTGCCGCCAATATTACATCGCACACCTTTAAAGATAAATTTAGACTTCTTTATATTTATTTGTGTAGCAGAAATATACCCAATTTCCTAAATTTGTTTCTCCTGTTCTAATAGCAGAAAATCGCCCATCTAACGGCACCGAGAAACAACCCAAAACTTCTTCCATTTTACAGTCAACCATACCTAAAGAAAATAATGTTTGAAAGTAATATGTAAAAATATTCTTTATAAAAGTATGCTCTCTCTATTCTGCTAGCTTTTTAATGAAAGACGATATACTTATGAGACCGTATTTTTATTGATGAAGAATCGCCAACGTTTTTATACAATGTATGTACATTTTTAGAAAAATAAAACCGCATGTTCTAGCAAACCACTATCGCGTTAACCGTAATTCACTAATTGTTGTTATGCAACGGTACAGTTTTGTGAAATTGGACAATAAAAATGTGAAATGACTTTGTTACGAGACTAGTATCCAATCAAAATATTCTTTGACATAAATTGTAAATCTGAAAATTGACCAATTCTTAACGAAAAAGGTATGTGTCAACTGCACCTACTATCGAGTAATCAACTTCAAAACAAGGATGGCTAGTGGGAATCATCTTCCGTTGAACAAAAATTAGTGATTGAACATGAACCTTTAGTACAACTACATGAAGTGTTACTAACTTTTGTGCTCTATAAAATGAAACACACCAGCCACCGCCGCTTGTGATTGCAGAAAGATTAGCAACGTTGACTATATATATTTAATATATGTATTTTTATGACCTTTTTTAACTTATCTTATTATCCAGATAGTTTTTCCACTTTT
>SMLS01063812.1:0-21482 GCA_004785975.1 Popillia japonica
GTAGCTATAATATGTAAAAATAAATAATATGTAAGTATTGTCAACATATTTGACAATTCATAGCAAAGATATTCAATAAATTTAATCTTATGAATTTCGTAACCATGAAATCTGAGCAATTTTAAATACTGTGTATCTCCGATAATTTCGGAAAACCCCGTTTAAATTTAACCAGAACTTTTTTCCAGTGATTCGTTATTGATAGTAAATAATTAAATACAAAACATTAAACTCAAAAGTGTCATATTAAACAAAATTGAATTCAGAATTGGATTTCATATGCGGTTGTGAAATTAGATAGTACCATATCTCTATTATTTTTGGTTTATTATCTAAGATATTTTTAAATTAGTAACGGAAATTACATTTTAGGAATTTGTAAATAAAATGAAGTTAATGAATTTTCCACTAAAAAATGTTCTGTTGAAAGAGATTTTGTAAGAACTTTCAATCATTGGTTCGATTCATTTTCATATTCTAAGGTCAATTTATAACGTGGAAAGATTTTTTGACCCGCTGTAATTGGCGCAATCTGTTGGGGGTTGTCAAAGGGTCAACTATTATTATTTATACCGTTTTTGTCATTTATCGTATCCTACGATTCCCCATTTACGAATACTAACCTGAAAATGTAAACAAGTGGATTTTGCTACATCGTTATGTTGTCATTCATGACGTGCACGTCTGCGAATCGTGGACCACTATATTTCAGATTTTACTGGTTATGACGTGTTTCGTCTGTTATCGTAAACAAACTATAGTAAAAAAAATCACAATGTTAGGCAACTATTTTAAAACTGAAGAAAAGCGGGTTGCAGCTGTAAATTCGCTTTCCGTCTATAGCCAGCCGCTCCATTCTACGTATACATTTGGTGAGTTAGGTATAATACACCCACGGACTTTAGTTATGTCCGGTATCTAGCAGTCCTGTCATCATGTCCGTTTTATCTTAAAGAGAATAACCAATAAAGTCCGTGATGGTACATATTACTTATAGTAGGTGATCTATAGTCACGCCCTATTCCATTATACTGATGGAAAAAGTAGATTTTCCTATTTAACTTTTTATTTCCAGTTTCATCTTACAGGCGTGCGATAGTTTAAAAATAAAAAGCATTCTTTCAAAAATATTTCTTCAGCTAAATGTGTTGGAAATGCTTATTTATTACTTGACACCCTGAACTATCTTCAAATCTGTTCTAATAAAAATCTCTTTCGTTTAATTTTGTTGTGATATGAATACAAGAGACAAACTACATGACATTGGTTAATCAAGCACGTTTAATGCATTCACATTACTTTAAGGTCTCGAACAATGCCCATAACATGTATCATTAAGTTAGGACCATCATAGCGTTAGCGTATTAGACGTGTCTCATATAGCAAGTTACGACTCCAAATTTATTTGTTTGCGCCTTATCTGTCTCCGGTTCGATCCATCTACATACAAACATACAACGACAAAACAGGAGAACATATATTAGCTGTAACCTTGCCAATAAAGGAATACACACTTGCCGTAATTGAATTGTCATTGCCGTGAAGAGTTAGCTGTGGATCTTTTATGTAATAAACAGATATATTGAATTAAACGAGTATTATTAACTAATTATCCATTATCAGTTTGACCATGAATATTATTGTTCGAGTTTTGCGTATCGCCCTTGAACTTGTTCTACGTGTGAGAATTCAGGTATATACACCGGCGATCAAAAGATTTCATCTTTTCAGGATACGTAATAAAGAAAATTCATTTAAAAAAAGTTTATTTTAAAAATGAAACATTTTAGAGCTACATAATCTTGAAATATATACAGTAACATGATTTTTACAATTATTTCGTTTTAGTACCCCTTTTCTTATTATTTTGTCTAACGTGTTTGCTGTTCTTCCCCGAGCGTTTATTAAATTTATTCTTCTGTGCTCGCATATCCTTCTTCATTCTTGGATCCACAACTTTGTAATGGCCTTTAACACCTGCAGGCCTAGGAATCTTCTTACCAGCCATGTGTTTCTTTGCTACCACATACGTAAGATCCTTCTTAGGCTCAGCTTTAGCCTTCTTGTATAATCTGTAAATACATGTACAACTTTGAAATAACTTGTTTAAAAAAAGTAGATTGAAACAACTCTTTTAGGCTCATTATTACAGTTGTATCATTATGCACCATTTAAATTCTTTTAAATAAAAGTTTATTTCAGGTAGAAGTATACAGGTTTGCTCAAAAATCGAGTATAATGGAGTGCTTGTTTAATTAAATATTACTGATGAAATAATTCTAGTCGAAGTCACTTCGAGAGTCCCACAGGGATCAAATGTAGAACCGTTACCGTCTTTGTTGTGTATGAATGATCTGACACAGTTCAGAGAAAATTGTGCAATTATGTACACAAAGCTAAAAAAATACATATAACCAAACTGGTAGTATACTCAGTTCACGATTCGAAGACGTGCACGTCATGAACGGAATTTGGCTAAATTGAAGAATAGTGGCGTATCTCCGATTTTCGTAATTTTTGGTATAACTTATCCTTGGGTTCTAAAACGACAGAAAATGCAAACATTTTAGCGCGGACTCCTCTATTTACGCGAGAAACAAATAATAAAGGTATCGTTATTTTGAGGTTAAAGCGGACATTTTATGTAAAGTGCTTCCTTTTGCAAGACATTAATATAACGTATAACATATCCTTGGATCCAAAAACGACAGAAAATGCGAAAATTTTTGCGGGACCGGCGAATTAAGTATAAAAAAAAATTAATAAAAATATAACTTTTAATGCATGGCGCCACCGTGCCGCATGCGCAGAAGTCCTGTGAATGTAGCTCCCATGTATTAAAAGTAATATTTTTCGTGGCGCATGCGCAAAACTACTTCTAAATATGGCTACCTTACAATAAAAGTAATATTTTTTATTTTTCTTTATACTTAATTCGCTAATCGACGTTTCCGCACAAATTTTCGCATTTTCGGTCGTTTTTGGATCCAAGAATGCGTTATACGTTATATTAATGTCCTGCAAAAGGAAACACTGGACATAAAATGTCCGATCTAACCTGAAAATAACGTCACTTTTATTATTTTTTATTCGCGAAAATAGGTGCGTCTGCGCTAAAATTTTTGCATTTTCCATCGTTTTAGGACCCAAGGATACGTTATACCGTTATACCTAAAATTATGAAAATCCGAGTTAAGCCGCTATTCTTCAATTTTGCCCGAATATTAACCTAAAAATGTAAACAAGGCGATTTTACTACATTGTGATGTCATTCATGACATGTACCACCTCGAATCTATTGGGAGAACTAGTTTTGTACTAGCACTCAAGGTCAAATATAGTGACGTAGACGCATTGTCACTCCTACGTAAAACTGTACTATTTTCCCATTGCTCGGTGCTAGTGCTTGGTTGATAGGAACAGCCAGCACTGACTCAGTGCATTTTTAGGAAAATAGTACAGTAGTACAACGACGTCACTATATTTGACCTTGAGTGCTAGTGCAGAACTAGTTGTCGCAAAGGAAAACGCTATAAGGCGTTTTCTAGCGATTAAAATTGGTTCAAACGTTTTCATTCGTGTTTAAAAAATGACATTCTAGCGACGTAACGGTGACGTCACACGTATAACCGTGTTCATCAGTGTTTAACCGCATTCTGTCTATGTATTTAAAATATGACTTGCGCATTTGCTACGCCTGTTTAAATGTTGAAAGTTTGATGTATTACCATTTCAAGTTACCCTTCAAAGTTATTGTTTATTATATGTGCACACATATAAAATTGTTAGGGTTCAGTTTTATTATAAATTTTTATTATAAAGTGTAGTTTTGTAGACGTTTTCTATTAAAAAACAAGAGTATCGTAAATGAATCTAAATTCTTTAATTCTAGCGACCCTCTTAAGTGATGACGTAGTATTGAACCAGGCTCAAATATATATTTGAAACATTTGCGTCGGTAGAAATCGCCTCTGTATTATAACATCTTTCACACTTGTTCTTCGCAACAATAACTCAATTTTTAGCTTTTGATGTATTCATCAAAAAAATATCAGTGCAGCAATGAGATGCAAAAAAGTTGTATGTTCAATTGGATAAAATGTCAACTGAAACATTTGGAAGAGGGCTGTGAATCAATTGACGAAGCAGAATGAAATAGTGTTCCAGTCTGGAAATAAATGATTTGTCATTGAAAATTTGAAGAATGGAGGAAGGGGGTGGAGATTATGGTACAACACAACTGACAATCGTTCTTGTAGTAATGACTATAAAATTAAGATATTTCGTTCCTTCTAATTGTGAGTGCTAGTCTCGACATCTTCACCCTAACCTTTAACGTTTTCTATTGAAATACATAATTTAAACCAGCGATTTAAAACACTATCACCACCCTTCATCCAGTGGTTTTGATATGTTTGCCTTCTGCACTGCTCTGAATGCTTTCTAGATCCTGAGACACTGAATCATAAATACCATTTCGTCGTGAAAAATAATGAAGAATAAATAAAAAAATAATTATCACGTAAAATTAATCTTGAGATACTTCAGGCGCTTAAATTTTTTGACGAACCTGTAGATTTTAACATAACCAAAAATAGATTTTAAATTATGCTTTTGTTAATAAATCTCATCACTTACTGCTTGATCTGTTTCATTTTCTCTCTTTCACTGACATCGACATTATCCATTAAAGCTTCAACTTTCTTCTTAGCCTTTTCCATTTTCCTCAACGCCCGCTTCTTCTTCCTAGCTTTCGCTTCGATAACTTTCTTAATCGGTCTTACGTTAATCTCTTCCAATTTTTTCTCGTATTCGCTAACCAATTCCTATAATATTTGTAATAAAAATCGGCTAAAACAGGATACAAGATAGTTT
Source organism: Popillia japonica (assembly GCA_004785975.1). Classification (NCBI taxonomy): domain Eukaryota; kingdom Metazoa; phylum Arthropoda; class Insecta; order Coleoptera; family Scarabaeidae; genus Popillia; species Popillia japonica. The sequence goes on from SMLS01063812.1 coordinate 4,876, forward strand.
TCTGACATACCTTTGGAACTGGCACTTCTCGTTTCATATGTTTGGCTTCGTCCGAAACGAACCAATCGGGTAAATTATCGTCGTTGAAAGTGTAACGATTCCAGGCTGCATCGATCAAATCGCGTTTAGTTTTCTTGCTATTAATCATCATCGTTCCTAGAGCCAGCTCGTTAACATTTAATTTTACTTTTTTCTTGGATTCTACAATATCGATACGAATAAAATTTAAGTACAAGACTACTAACACTATAATCACTAACCATTTTTCACAACTTCAAAACCATTTTGTTTCTTCTGTGCTTTATTATTCTTCCATACTTCTCTTTCTACATCATAATCACTTCCACTTTCATCACCACTGGTCTCATCGTCATCAGTTTCACTATCAGTACTATCATTATCATCCATATCTTCAAGTTTACTTTTATTTTCAGGTTTTTTCTTTACAATATTGCTTTTATCTCCGACATTCTCAACAGGAATTTCAACTCCTTTCTTTTTATATTCGGCAAGCATCTTATCTAGATCTATATCTTCATCGTTCTCATCAATTAAGTTCTTGAAAATATCACGTTCGAACCACAAATCAGCTTTGTGTATCTTCTTTTCTTTATTGTCTCTATGATCCAGATCAGTTATCAAAGGATGAGTTTTCGACTGGATTTTAGGTTCGTCTGGTTGATCGATTTCCTCCTCATCTTCATTGTCAAAACCTGTAAAACATCAAAAGATCAATAATGCATATTATCAAGAACTTCTAAAAATGATTACCGAGACCGTCTTTTATATCATCATCATCTTCATCATTCGATTCCATAGATAAATCAGTATCTGAATCCTTGTAAAACAAACCAGAACTATCCAAATGTCCTTCATTCTTAGAATACTTTGTATACTTTGGGCTTTTCACCTCATCTTCATTATCAGATTCGGCAACTATTTCCGGAGACTGATCGATCACTTTTGACATCTGTTGGTGATCCTTAATCAAATTTATGCTAAACATTTCATCTCCTTCCATAGTTGGACCTCCGTCATCTTTTAAAACCATTTTTAAGTTTAATCTCTCGTTTAGTTTCTTCCTATCTTTCTGGGCCTTTTTCCGTTTACGTTTTTCTTCCCTATATTCCTCATCCTAGATAAAAAAAAATAATAAATTAAGCTAAAAATAGTAAAAATAAGGTTTCTACTCACTTGTAATTCTAAAATTTGTTTTTCTATTTTCGCATCATCATCATCTTCATTATCGGCATCGTTATCATTATCATCAGCATTTTTCTCATCGTCTTCATCAATTAATTCTTTATCTTTGTCCTCCTTGCTAAATTCTGTATGCAGCTCTTTCCACCAATTAAGCAACAGTCTCAACTCTCGCCGACCCAACACTTTTATATCTTTACAGCATTCCTTCAGTTCCTTCGTAGTACTTTTATGATTCAAAATCTCTTCGCTATCAAAATATAGCTGAAAATAATAAATAACAAACACTCAACAGTTTTTATTATTTAATATTTACCTCAGACGCATTTTCTAAAATATCAATTCCATTATAATGCTTGATAAATTCCGAAACGGGAACTTTATGATATAAAGTATAATCATTTTCTTGATATCCCTCAGCTTTCGCCTTCTTCTTCTTTTCAGGATGAAATATATTTAACTTATTAGTAGGTTCTACATCCAAATCTTGAAACACGTATTTAGGATCCAAAAATTTTGGATCGATCTTATCAGGTGCAATATAATATTGACAAACAACAAAAATTTCCGCAGATTCATTACGGGATGCTTGTGGTTTTGTTGCATGCACCTTCTTAAATAGCTGTTTTAGCACCCATACAAGTGGGTTGTAATCTTTTGATCTAAACACCTTAGTTATAAACCAGCCACCTTGGCGTAAAAATTGTGTTGCTAGTTTTAAAGCGCTTAACGTCAAACAAGCTTGCGAATAAGCATCATGTAACCAATTTTTTCCTACATTCGGAGCACCGTCGTTCATGAATATATCAGCTTTCCATGTTTTAAGCTCCCTAGTCAGTGCTGTTTTACATTTTTCTGTTGTAATATCCTCTTGTAAACTAATACAACCTGGTACTGGTTTTATCGGAAATAGATCTACACCAATTATCACACTCGACACAGGCATATTTTGCCTGGCGACTTGCATCCAACCACCAGGAGCTGCACACAGATCCACACATACTCGAGCTCTCTGTAGAAATTCAAATTTTCTATTAAGTTGTATTAATTTGAAAGCGGCACGAGATCTGTAGCCGGTTTCCTTTGCTAACTGATAATACTTGTCTTTCCGCTGTTTTCCAATTTTAGTTTTCTTACCCATTTTTACATTAAATCTGCGAAATTAAAGTAAACACGTGCTGCGGTTGGAAATTGTTTGATTCAGTTTTGAGGTTAAATAATAATTGAGGTTGACAATTGACGTATCGATCGGATGATAATTGCTACCAATCTACGTCTGACAACCTAGAAAAAAATAACTATTAAGAATTGAAATTAATTGTGCTTTTCTATACTACTATCATAAAATTGTAAATTTATGAGGAATAATAATTAATCTTCCACAATTATCAAAAAACAATATATTTGCTTGTTCATAAATTGGAGCATACATTGCGCTTGTGCGCTCACGTGACGATGTCAGCCAATGACTAATTAAAGATTAATAAAAGTCTAGAACAGTTGTCTGACGTGTATTTTCTTCATCCATCGGTTTATAATCCATTTATATTGACAAATTTGTTGTAATTGTTGTTAAAGTTGATTGTATTTTCATAGAGTGCTGTTATTCTGCGCATCAATTGTCTTTAGTGAAATAGCTGAAGATCATAAAAGAGAAAATTATGCCGCCGTCTGTCCAGACCTTTATAAATTCCTTCAATAATAAACTGTAAGTATCGTCCTTCTATTTTACTCGCAAGTTTTTGTGGTGATATGTTTTTGCCATTTATATTTTTTCCTTTTTTTATCGCAGTGAACAGCCAGTAAGGCAGCATTTACAGAATGTATATGCTTGTCTTAGTATGTCAACACTGGCAGCTGCCATTGGAGCCTGCATCCATTTATTCACCAACATAATACAAGCGGGATTCTTATCAGCGATTGGCGCGATAGTCTGTTTCATATTACTAGTATCAACACCAGATGATAACGGAAAAAAATTACAATTACGAGTGGGCTACCTCTTAGGATTTGCCACCCTCAGCGGAGTCGGATTGGGCCCCCTACTAGAACATGTCATCCGTGTAGATCCCAATATAATAGTGACTGCTTTACTCGGAACAACCTTGGTATTCATGTCATTTTCTATTTGTGCAATGTTATCTGAAAGAGGAAAATGGCTCTATCTCGGTGGATTTCTAATGTCCCTGTTGAATACAATTTTTATATTGTCGCTAGCCAATCTGTTCTTTGGATCTAACTTATTATTCCAAGCGCATTTATATTTAGGCCTAATAACAATGTGTGGATTTATATTGTACGATACACAATTGATAATCGAAAAAAGGAGAATGGGGAGTAAAGATTTTGTTGCACATTCCTTGGATCTGTTCATCGATTTCATCGGGCTGTTCAGAAGAATTTTAATCATCTTAACGCAGAAGGTAAATAGTGATAGGTAATAATCCTCCCTCCTCCTTTAAATCCCTTTTTTGCTAATCGTACAACGTATATACTGACTATTGTTTGTTTTAACGCAAGCGAGAAGGAAAAAGGTATTTTTAAATATCAGTATTATTATATAAAGGCATCTAGAGATCATATATTCAATTATAAAATTGTTATAGGAGGAGGAATCGAAACGCAAACGCAGAGACTGAAGAAAATGAACTTTAATCTGAAGGGGGAAAAAGAGAGGAGAACATCTGTATAAGTTTATTATATGTTAGGGGACTGAGGTGTGATTTACTTTTGGACATCTTGTATAATTAATAAATTATATTATAAAAGGTATAATATATAATATGAGAAATTTGAATTAGTTTTTAAGAAGTCTGTAATTACATAATGTACTGCAATAAATTGTTTTAAATTTCGTAAAAAATGGGATTTATCTTTAATATCCACGCGCTAACTGAAACAATACAGTATATACGTAGTGCGAGTATTATAAGGTGATACCTTGCAAGTTTATCAAATTGACCTTGTATTTATAAATGTAAGGATGATTGTGCTAACTTGACGTAAATGCAAAGCTAGGTTAAAATTTCAAGCGTTTAAAAACGAAATATTTTATCAAAATAACGTTCCAATTATAGTTTAACTAATATGTGAGGTATTCTAGAAGCAATCGCACGCAATATTTTCTCTTATTAACACAATATTTTGTTGCTATTAAGGATATGTGGTCAGCTTATACAGTGTCTGCCAAGAAATTGGTACAGTGCGAATAGTAGTAATACCCATTTATACTTGCATATTTTCCAAAAAGAAAATGTAAGACATAATATTATTATGGTGAAAATCTCTACTACAGCACAATTTATTATGCCCATATGCAGCAAAATAATTTAAGACATTAATTTTTGCATAAAGCTGTATCTTCACATTCTCACAATATCTGTGCTAAACGAAATTTATTAACTTAAGTGATCTCTCATACTCAACATTTTGATAACCAAATTATATTTACATTTTTAATTGGTTTGTATAATTTATATCCTAGTTTCAAAAATAAAAATTTCTCTATTGACTTACCATTAATAAACGATTAAAAACATTGTTGAAACACAGTTGGGAAAGCATGTAATAATTAGTTTCATAATGATTTGCATACCAAGTCAGTGACTGATGAAATATATTCGGAATAACACGGTTGTGGATTCGTGTATAGTTTTTTTTACCAATGACGTCATGATGGATTTTTTTTCTACTTAATAACGGCCGTTTTTATACGGTTAGTTCAACTGTGCACGATGGCATTAAACTATATCGAAGAACAGGAGGTACAGATAATTGTGAATGTTGCAGACCTCCCATTACAACTGCAATTTAAAACATACTGGTTTTCAATTTAATTTTCGTCAATGTAATTACTCTTTCCAATGCAAATATTACAATACATGTGTAGCTTAAACTTAAAATTACAAGTTCTAACTAAAAACGAGGATTATTTTGAATTATGACAGAACATACTTCCATTCGAATAAGATCTGCGTATAGTCTATTTACGATAACAGACGAGGCACGTCATCAATAAACATCATTATTGCTAAATATTTTCTCGAATATAGGTCACGTATTAGGTGAAGATAGTTTATTTATACATGCAATTCACGTTAACCGTTAAGTTCATACTCACGAGATGGCAACATCGTATAGGACAGACCTTTGCATAGGACAGATCCCTATATCAAAGAAAGGAAAAACAGTTATTTTTGGGTATTTCGTTTTGTATAAGTTGTTATTTTCGATTTTACTGGTTAATAATTTTGTGTGTCGAATTTGTTGAAGTTCCTTATCATGAATCGCTATACGAATGCCGAGATGACCGACATGCACTACATTTATGGACATGCTGTAGATCGGCAACGAAGCGTTTGCGGGGACCTATGTTTATAGGAACTTTTTTGTATAAAATGACCTGTGCAATCACCCCCTTTAATAATATTGCCGCATCTTTTTTAAACACCCTGTATAGTCTGTTTACGATAACACACGCGGCCCGTTATAAACACCTATACAAAACGAAATGCCCAAAAATAACTGTTCTCACTATGAAACATAGGAAATTTTTCTATGCAAAGGTAGAGTGTATTTCAATAGAGTTTAGCACATTACGTCATATCGACTTGCGCAAAATGTGACGTCACATGAAAAATATACGTATTTCATAAGCGTAGATACCTACTATGTTCGAAGGTGCTCCCTATAGTCTTCAAGAAGACTTTTTCTTTAGCGACAACGATGCAAATTTAAAAACAAAATTGAACTCATAAAGGAGGCAGATTTACAAAAAACTACGTCAAATTCAACGCCACAACGCTAAACAACTAGAATTATGGTCGATCGAAAATAGAATGTCGCCCGTCGTTTAACATCCACATAGTACGCGGCCGCCGCTGGTCGTTGCGTAGCAACGTGGTGCGTTTGACCAAAATTCGTTCTATGCGCAGGTGACGTAATGTGTCAAACTCTATTGAAATACACTCTACCTGTCATGTATAATGTTGCCATCTCGTGAGTATGAACTTAACCGTTAACGCAAATTGCATAAGCTATTAAAGAAAAGATTTGGCAATAATGCGTACCCCCATTATGACATATCTCATTTGCTGTCGTAAACAGACTATACTATTTCCTCCAAATAGCTAGTCCTTAGCCTTTTGAAATAACTAAGAACGGATTTTACAAGTTAATAGAGCTTGTATGGCATTATTTGGATATGCACGATTATACTAAGCATTTTAAACCTGACTAGAGGACATTACCCAAGCTCTTATTGAAGAGGGGCAATTTTGATGAATGGGATTGGGACGAGTAAGAATGGATGTTAGGGTAATAAAACTGTAGATTGTTTAATATCTATATATTTCTTCATAATTACCTCTCAAGATGTTCATATGCATACAACACACAACTTGTATCATGAACTGGTGTTAAATATTTGAGGAAAAATTAAGTGAAAGTAAAGTCCACCACTAACTGATATGCACTGTCAATTCACTATTTTGCGAAAAAATTGAGCAAATTATTCAATTGACGTCTTAAACTTGAAGATTTACAAATACTGAATCAATCTAAGTAGATGCATTACGATCGAGCATGCACAACCGAATACATTCCCAGTAGAGTACTGTTGCATATTAAATTTGCCATAAAATACTTTTTACAATTTTCGATGCTTTACATTCGAAATATAGTTAATGTTGTATACGGATTCCTTTGAGCATGTTTACATGACATACCGATGAAATTACTTTAATACAATGGTTGGTCATGGTGTTATTTAAATTAGAAAAATTACGCGCTCGTCTGGATTCCGACTGGTTGCTTGAGACAAACTCAAGTCGAGTTGCTGGGCGTAACAATTAACATACAACGCATACTTAGACCATTTTCTGATAAGAGTTTGCACACTTGAATGATATTCACTTATTATTACACTTGCGCCATCATAACTATGTGAAATTAATTTTTTCCGGTTTACCTATCACTTGTTTCTAAATTGTTCTTATGCATTCTGATAAATTGACCGCTTCATGGTTAAGCAAAACACAAAGATCTTTCAACTGGTGCATTATCTGGTACAATATATTTAAATACCTCAGTCATTTGATATTGATTTGCTACATCTGTAGTTCCGTCAGCTATAACGACGATATATTCAGCTTTGAAAGTTTCTTTTTTAATACGATCTTGATACTACCTTTAAGAGAATTTTCAAAATGATCTTTTAGTACCGTATCTAATTCCGAACTAAAATTTACTAGACTTCTGAAAATTCCGGGATTAGAGGAATATTTCGTTTTATGGTGACCTCGAAGCGCCAGCTCCGAAACCCCGTAAAACTTCATGTAATCAATAATTTTTAAAAAACACCTGTTCATTTTGTTGTTGAATATTTCGTCTGTATACACTGCAGAGTTTTTGTCGTATATCTACTTTTCCTAGCAGCTTCATCTCTAATAAATTGAGCATTGTGAGGTTGAGCATTATCAGGGTTTTCTTTTTATTTCTTGGGCTACATTACTCAGATCCGTCACGTGCTCCTATACAAAAACCGCCAGTCATTATGCATTACTTACAGCCACATCTCCAACTCTATGTAGCAGAATATTAGCAGCAACACATTGGGAACCACTTTTATACAAAGTAAAACATGTTTTATCAAAAGGTACTTCTTTGTATTATATTGTTATGTCTGACACACAATTCGAAACAATCAAATTTACTATTATTGCCACTACTTAAAAATATTCTTTACTTAACGACTTATTATATAGTATTTTTTAAATTTGAAAGGAAATAAGAAACAAGAAAACTATTTTCGAATATAAAAAACACATAGAATCAGTAACTTACAAGCTAAATAACCATTAATATGGCTTGTTATAAAATAAAAGATGTCAATAAGTCACTAAAACTAAATACATTTATAAAATGCATTTCAAGGGATGATTTCTTAATACGGTCGAGGCCTATCACGACCACCACCGCCGCCGCCACGGTCTCTGCAAATATAACAAACAAAATACCAATTAAACAAACGTTAACAATTATCAAAAAAGATATTACAATTACCTTCCTCCTCCTCGTCCTCCACCACTACCCCCATAACCACGACCTCCGCCGTCACCACCTCGAGGACCACCACGGCCCCCACCAAAGCCACCGCCGCGGCCACCGCCACGTCCTCTATCTCCTCCTCTAAATCCTCCACCACCACCTCGGCCACCGCCATCCCGCCTGTCACGGCCACCACCGCTTGGACGTCTTTCGTCGCCACTGCTGCCGCCGCCGCCAGCACCATCAGGTTTGTCTTCGTTGCATCGGTTGCATTGATTTCTCCACGCAAAGTTTGTGTTACCGCAATCAGGATTCGGACAGCGCCAATCGCCTTCGCGAGATTCGCGGTCTCTACCACCGCCACCACCTCCTCCGCCGCCGCCGCCACCACCACCGTAATGATCTATAAATCAAATTTTTGCTTGTTAACACTCAAACGAATTACCGAATGTATTTTTTGTTGTTCATTAATTGTAATGTCTCCTCAGACAGGTTACACAGATTATTCAAATTATTACGAAACAACTGTGCGTTTAATAAGGAATTTAATATCACCCAGATAAATAAAGATCGAGTATTTATGTATAAGAAATACTCAATCGATCCTCTGGGTTATTTCTTTATTCTAATACAGTCTAGTGAGGGCTGCTGAAAGTTAACTGTATATAACAAATATAAATAGTTGCACCTATTGGGCAATGCATTCTGCAAAACTTTCGGACATTCTAAAATATTTATTTTTGAAAATTTAAAAAATTGTTTAATCCCAATTTCAAAAATTAGCCAACTTCGGAGGAAAATATATAATTGAGCAGCATCCACTATTGTATATGTTGTCGTTAAGATCATAATCTAAACGGCATTTTAGTAGTATTATTTGTTTACCTCCATCTCTGCTACCTCCACGTCCTCCACCACCCGGTCGGCCGCCAAAACCACCGCCACCGCCCCCACCTCGTCCTCTACCACCACGCCCACTACTCCAGTTATCTCTCTTCGTGGCCATTTGGACGCTAATTTTGTTACCTCGAAAATCTTTGCCATCAAACCAACTGATGGCTGATCTGGCGGCATTTGCATCATCATAGGTTACAGTTGCTTCTCCTTTAGAGACGCCGGTCTGTTTATCCTTGTAGAGCCAAATCTTTCTTTTAGATGTCTTCTTGTCGATCTAAAGAAGATATTTTGCGTTATGTACTTGATATCCGATACTTTTTTTTGTAATGCAGATTTTTTAATATAATGTGACAGATTTAATAAACTGATCTACCTATAAGAGATATAGATCAGGAATAGGAATCTGTCCTAATACAATTTTGCGGAAAATCAAAACGAACTTAAACAAATTATGGAGTCTAAGCACAGAGTGCAATACCGCGACAGTACAATTTAGACGTAACGAAAAGATAGTTACCTTAATGATCCCAATAGAACCGAAATGATCAGCAATTTCTTCTTCGTTTATATTAGTATCCATACCAGAAACAAAGACAGTATCTTCTTGGACAACCATTTCACCGGATCCTGAAATTTTATCGAATTAGGAAAGCGTTACTAACTTGAGTTTCAATTTTCTTAATGTATGTATGTCTATTACACCTATCGTAAATCGTACCTATACTTGTAAACGTACACTCATATCTTTGCTTGCAATTACCTCATGTTAACACAACAACCTTTTAACGAATTATTTTTGATAAGTTCGCCGAATTACAGGATTACCAACGTATTAAAGATAGTTTACAAAGTTTGTACACCTCTTTTGAGAGATTGAAATAAAATTAATTTAGTTCTACCTTTATTAAGTTTAAGTAACTTTCTAAATAGTAACTGTAGAATTACCACACCAATATTGCTTGCTTCCATTTAGATAAAAGCGAAGATCAACATTGATGAATCTTTGCTATTTCGATATCTAAATAAAAACAAATCGAGATTTCTTCGTTAAACCGCCATTAATATTAAAATAACGACTATAAAGAACCTAGTATTTTCTGTATTACTACCTCTATTTTCGTTCTACGTATTTTCTGGTGTACACCATACCTTAGAAAATTCAAAGTGTCAATACCTTTATTACAACATCAACCATTTAATATTAACTCAGTCTCTTCTAATTTCGAATTTATAAGTTTTTTAATTTGAACGAATGACATTTAACTAACCAATCACACAAATATATCTAACATTGGATGATAAATCTTGCGAAAGAGCTATTTAATAACAAAAATATTTCCAAACTTTTACCGCATAAAATTATACAGAAACTAAACTAAAAGTTGCAAGAAACAATTTTTATTTTAAGAAGCGCTAGTGGCTCATAATTATTTTACCACCTTTGCCTTTAGTTTTTAATCTCTCCAAACATAAGCAATCGCTACAAGATTCTCTAGTTCCAGTGAAGAAGAAGCTGTAGACGTTAACACCATAATTTTCAACGTAATTTTTTGACCTCAGGTACTGGTTAGCAATGCATCTTCTTGTCGAGGTAAAAAAAATCGAAGATACAAATTGTTTGCACTTAGGGTCATAACCTCCTAATGAATGACGAGTTCAGAAAAAATGTTTTGTTTTTTGATGCAAATTTATTATTACAGAAGGGGCTGACGAAATAATATTAGTTTTTTTCAGATTGTAACACTTCGCAATGGAACAAGCCAAGAAAAACACAACTACTTTCAACCTTGAACGTGTTAAAAAATCTTTTCGTAATCAAAATGAAGCTGAGGAAACAAATCTTCACAATGTTGTTGGCGCAAAAGGCGTAAAGCAGATGGAAAAAGTGACTTCAGGACAACGGGATCACTCCCGGAATTATTGATGGTGAAGGTTATGGATCACGAAACGAAAGTTTATCCTTATTTGAACTTATTGAAGACGCATCCAATTGTCATGCTTACATTTCCGCCTCGTACATCTTAAAAAGCTGCTGTTACTTAATAAAAAAAAATCCTCGATCATCCTCAAGCACCAGTAATATATTAAATGGTTTTACGAGAACAGGAATTTATCCATTTGATAGAAATCAATTTTCCTCAAGTTTACGTCGCTGACCAGATCGAAAATTCAATTTAGAGAGAGCTAAGCTAGAGAGATTGCTCAATCTCCAACGTGCCCTACTGTTTCTATTAGCACTAAAGTTATTTGAATATAGCATAAGCCGTCTACTTCAATCGCAAAGTCAAATCGGAATAAAGCATCTTATTTTTCTTGATCAAAGAATAGTACACATTTATAAATCTGGACGCAGCAGCATGTAGTTATTACTACAGTAATAACGGATACCTACACTTGAAACAGAAATCTCCAATGTTAAAGAACTCAAGTAAAGCCAAGGAACGGTGAAGACTAAGTTTTATTCAAGTTAAGGCAACGTTTAGGTGGATAAATACCATTAGCACTAGCGCTATTTTATTTAAACGAAATTAGTAATAACAACCAATCTATTTTGCGTTACTATACTAATCAACCAAGAATATTGGCGGGAGGGGCCATTTAAACACATTTTTTGCGATATTTCTTGATACCTTCGTATTGCCCATTTCGGCAATAAATGGAAACTTCCCTGTTTTAAAAAGCAACATTCGTCATTTAGATTAAAAGGATTTAAATACCAAAAGTAACAATTTTCAGGTATAAACTACATACTTGCACATTGAAAATACTATTTTGGAATATAAATCCTTCATTAATTTGCTTAATACTTTTCTAGCGACTTTTAAGACAATTAATGAAATGTTGGAAGTTATATGTTGCAATTTTATTTTTAATTTAAACGTTAATTATCTTAATTAAATCAAATATATAAAGCAGCAAAAAGTACAACTTATACTGAGATCAACTTCGAGCATTTCTGATGTCCAACCGCATAAATAACGCAAAAGATTAGCTTATTAAATATAGCTCTTTCACGAGAAATTCAAGTAATAAAATACCAACAAAAAAAAATAAATATAAATTGTTTAGTGAAAAATGCACCAGTCGTTTCGACCTGGTGCTTTTACCTTTATTATAACCACCCCTGCCGCCACCGCTAAAACAGAAGGGAACGATCAGTAGATGCAGACTTCGAGGGGTGACATACACAGGGGCCAACTTCGTTTTTGTTGGCGAATCTTTGCGTATCGCTAACAGTCAAGTCAACAGTTCTTCAGCTGCAAATTAAGTATCGTCTCGTCCGGTTTATATGTCCAAACTTTTACCCGCCCCAAATTAAATCCTTATGTATATACATTTTTCCCACACCAAGTCAGTCACGTACGTAAAGTCTTGTAAAGTACACCTTCGTTTTCTTTTTATTTCAAGTAGAAACCCACTACTTTTAAAGATCATTTGTAATGCTAAACTTGATTTGTCACTCAAATTTTTTCCTCATCGATTATATACATACTTGTAACATATCGCAATATTATTCCAACCTTTTAAGTTAATAGTAAGTCGTAAAAGAAATATGTAAATATGTATATGTGAGATTATACTCATGTTGATAATCTTTATTTTATGCTTAAAAATTATTAAACTCGACCACAGATGTGTTCATGTTACACCAACTGTACTGAACTCTGGACGTGTTCATTGAAACTTACATTAAAATGGAATAAGAAACTTGTACCTAAAACCAGGAATACCTAAGTTTCTTTTTCTGTTTACTTGTATACATAGGTATGACTCCTTTATAGCAACTAATATTTCCTTAAATCTGGCTTTTTATAGGCCCTGATAAGAAAAAATCAGTCAAAATCAAACTTAAACACCTTCTATGGAATGCGCTACCTAACCATTGACGCATTTCTCGAAAATGGCGTAATAATGCCACTAACTTTTAGTAAATTATTTTTCGTGTAACCATAGCATTTTATTAGGCTACCACAAACCAATATCGCTTAGAAGAAGCATATTTTCATCTATTCTTTTACAAACCCGACCTTTTTATGATTATCCATTAAGTAATAAGAACACCTCTTATCAAGTTGTCAGCCTACATTAAGATATACATCGGTCCGAACAGCTTTGTGTCGTTTGTCGCAAAAATACCCCACTTAAGTTATAACAATTAAAATGAATAATACATTGATAAAGCGAATTAAATAAAAATTAAACTTAGTAAATATGTAGATAGAATCAATTTTAACGTCACAAGTACTATTTTATTTGCCATCTTGAGTGGTATATTATTAATTTCTCGTTTCATCACAGCAGTTTGTTCCTTTTTAATTCATATGGGTGTAAATAAATCTTTTATTAATATTACAGTTCTTTTGTCTCCTGTTTTCTTTATTACTCGCTGATAACTTAGTTTTTTCGATTTCCTAAGAGATAGCGTAACTTTTGCACCAAACAAAGTCTGTATTGACATTCCATGTCATTGTTTGTGAAAGCCTACACAATTTTAGTTTTTTATTACGTTAAAACATGTCGAATTTCGTACCAAGAAAACAACATTTGCAGAAAGCATATTTTTTTGGTTTAATCAAAAGAAAAATGCTACTCAAAGTTGTCATCTGTTTCAAGAATCCTATGGTTTTCTATTCTTTTTTTTCGATGGCGTCCATAAATTGACAGAAAGATGGTTGAATCATAGTAAACGATGGAAAATAATTTTATTAAAATAAAACCATTTCTTAGAAACAAACTTTGATGTTTTTTTGCAAAAAAATCCAAAAAACTAAATACTATACTCCCATTATACAGGATGTCCGCGATATACAAAGCATGCATTTAAGGGATGATAGCTACAACGATTTAGAAACAAAAACATACAATACACCTTGGGTCTATCTGTAAGCGTAAACAAAAGAAAAACATTTCTCATGTCACAAACTTCGACGCATACTGTACAGCGACAGCCGATCAGTGCAGGATTTACCCGACGATTACAGGCGTGTGTTCTTGCCAACACATCGAAAAGAACTAAATTTTGTAGTAGCCTTTACGAAAGAGCTTAAAGCGCCCTAGCATAATTGCAATATTATTACATTGTTTTCATTTAATGCGACTTTCCCTCAGCTTAAATTTTCATTTACCAATCGAAACCTGCTATTAAACACGCCCTTTTCACTCGAACTTCAACATAACATCGATTTCATTGTCATAACATTATTTTAAAAACGCAAAGGTTTTTAAAACGTATGGTCATTGACTTCGTACGATATGATACGATACAATGGTCTAATGTAGTTCAAGGTCGTATAAACATATGATGCTTCGCTTGCATCTGTGCTTCTATTGAATACGTGTACAGTATGGTGTAAAAGAAATGACACCACGCTTCAGTCTTAAGGTATTAAATAATTCGTTTTCGTCGTTGTTTTCAGTTATTTTCAGCTCTAAATTTTTGATATAGCATTTTGGATATTTAAGAAGAAATATGGATGAGTTTTCTTGTATAATTTGATCAAATAAGGTTTTTTAGAAATAATTTTTTCTCTGGTTTAGCTTGCAGATAGACCCATGGCGTATTAAATGTTTTTGTTTCTAAATCGTTATAGCTATCATCCCTTAACTGCATGCTTTGTATATCGGGGACAGCCTGTATACTAATTTTTGCTGTGATCTTAATTTTATAATTCTATTTCTCTTTGGTGAAGACTAATTGCATTTGTTAAAGAAGAGAAGAAATTTTATGTATTTAAATACACATATTTCAAAACTATACAGATGGTCCAAAATGTATCCAAACGGTATAACTAGATTACAGACCTTTTCGACATGTAGTCATATAAACTTTATCACATTCTAATTTTAAATTCGTATATTTTAGGGCACAGTAAGAAAATACTTGTAAAATTAGCTGTAACATTGTAAATTTTCTAGTCGTACTGTAATTTTAATATAGAGACCTCTAATATTAGTAATTAGCCTCTAGTTGGTGCAGTAAATATGTATATAAAGCAGCAGGGTATAGCTTCCACAGTAATTACTATAAACTAACTAAAAGTTCAGCCGCCAGTTGCCTAATTTTTACTACTATAGTAAATTGTTAAAAAAATCCTCCATTTTTAAATATTTTTTGTACCAGTGCTGTAAAAATAAATTACTTGACGTAAATTTTACCAATAACGTATGTATGTACATAATTCATCTAATACGAAAGGTTGTTTACTTTCTAAAAGATTGGCGTAAATATTTAAAGCAGCTCTCTCCGCAGAATCGTCAGTTTTGTAATTAGTGTCAAAAAAATATACAAGTGGCAATCAATAATGCTGTAGCCATATCTCACTGTATATTTTCATTTTACTCATGTTAATAACGAAATTCTAAAAGACCACATACACCATGTGTTAGTCAAGATATTTCTTAACAATCTCAATTTCCATTTTCTTTCTAAGAATTCTTGTCTTTACAATTAAACGTCAGATCATTATTGTAAATCCAGTTACGTCAATCATCATAACGAGAAATAAAAGTAGAATTAAAAAAAAAAATGAGCATCTATAACTGTAATACCGTCTTGACAGAAGTAGCAAGTAATATACCGTTGATCAAATCAATTTTGCTGGCAATTTTATTATTTTTGTTGTTTTTATGCAAAATGTATGCGCATTCCCAATAAATTGTGAAAATCTATAAATTAAACGTTTCCTTAGAATCCATTACATAATCGACGCTGTCGTAACTTACGAATTCATATAATTACCCAAAATGTAAAACCTGCATTTCACAAACGTCATTCCTTAAAGCATTTCGTATTTTTCGAGTGACAACTATTGACGCTTTTTACACAACCACATTCACCTATTCATGTAAGTTTTAGCAATGCAAACAATCTTTAACCAAATTCTGTAGACTTTTTTTTACTATTAACGATAAAACCATGTGTAGAGTTTTCATTTAACCATTTAGTAATGATGCTGTCCAGATTTATCTGATTCAGGACAGATAATTACACTAACGCGTAATTGTAACCTTTTTAGAAACCTTCACTTTTACAAAACACTGAATTCGCTGCGATTTTTACCAACAAAACCTTTACTTTCATCAATATTATACGTATCAAAGAAAAATAATATACACCCTATCGATCAATCAAAGTCAAGTCAAATATTAGTTACAAAAACGAAAAATCGAAAAATATCCCTTCTGAAAAGTTTAACCATCACAATTAAAACGTTTTATTGTCACAACAGATATATCATAGAAAAAAAAAGTATATATTATGGACATACCAAATGAATGGTATTAGAAAAGTAAGACATGTGAGTAATGAATTACCTCAATGGTGACAGAAAACTGAATTCACATGTGTTTGGTACAACTGTTTCATGCTACGTTCTAACAGACGTTTCTTGTACTATTCAATCGTTAACACTAGTTTTGCACGATACTGCACATGTGAAATATTAACATATTCGTAATCATTA